>JANHFX010005673.1:55440-93224 GCA_027560015.1 Chloroceryle amazona
CGCGCTGCCTCCTGCCCGGCACTGCCCAGAACGATCCCTTTCTCAGCCCTAATACCATAGCAGAAATGTCACCCTTACCCTGTAACGCTGGCATTTGTCAGCTTGGTGGGAACAAAGAGAGCATTCATTGAGCAAGAGAGGGGCGGAGGGCCTCAGGAAAGGCCCTTTGAGGGGACAGAAAACCTTCTTCTGTCAAACTTTGAACTCTACCGGAGCTGCTGTTTGTCTTCAGGTCTGACCAGGCTGGAGACAGAGGACAGCTTTGGCATTGCCCACATCTTCAGCTGGGGCTGCAGGGCAAATTCAGGTTTATTTTTTAGGACAGCTGACTAGCTGGCCTTTCTTCTGGGGCAGCCCCATTTTTAATAATTGTAGGGTCTACTGCTCAGCTGCGTTTGCTCTTGCTTTATTTAAAAATTAAACCTAGAAGAAATGTGTTTACCTTCACGCTTACTTTATGCACAGATGTAGTTATTCTAATCTCAGAGACTTGTATCTCTTGTCCAACACTTAGCAATACAAAGTTTTGTATTGCTCTATCAAAGGTACAAGCGAGGGGCTGCAAGGAAGGCCTACTCTTCCTTGGACATCTTAGCAAGTCCCGCAGGATGCTGAGGGACAGTAGACGTTTCTGCTGGAGACAAAAATGTCAACAACCACCCCTGGAAGAGATTGAGCCTTCTTGACAGTTTGCTCAGTAAGACAGCAGACTCTGCCTCACAAACTGTGTTGGCTTCTCGTACACTTGCTGTAGATGGCTCATGATAGCACCAAGGAATCAAGAATATTCCGCTCTAGTGAAAACAGATTCAGTGGCTTACTAAATAGTCTCCTTCTGTAGATAATTTCAAGCCCTGCCTGGATCTGTTCCTGTGTGGCCTGCCCTGGGTGTTCCTATGCTGGCAGGAGGGTTGGACTCGATGATCTCCAGAGGTCCCTTCCAATCCCCACCATCCTATGATTCTATGAAATACCACATTACCTACTAGCTACGCACAAGCACTGAGCTCACTTAGAAATCTCTGTACTCTGGGGCAACGTGCAGAGGTGGTTAACTCTGGGTGTTTGCGTTATGAAGACTGCAGTGGAGACCTGGGGTGGCTTAATAATTTCAGACAATCTTTCTATTTGAAATTATCCTCTAACGAGGCTGTGTTAATGCATTCTCATACTTCACGGCGGTGGTGGATGTGTTTTGGTGAAAACTTAATTTTGTGGCCTTTTAGTAACGTACCCTGGGCTATTTACTTACTCCCATTGCACAGCACTCGCCAAGTAATATAGAGTCTATCAGCTGGTATGGAAATGCAGCTGCCTTTGGGGTGGAGAGCAGTACCAGTTTGTGTTTTGCACTTTACTAACTCTTCACAGCACTAAATCTTTTGTGTACTAGTACCGGGGTGTGCTCAGCATGTATGGCCTTTGGGAAGAGAAGCTCTTTCTAACAGCTATCAAATGCAAGGCTGCGTTAATGACAGTGGCATTTGAGTCAGTTTGGAGAAGCTGGAACAGTTTTTTATCATAATACATAATTACTCTAAATGTAAGAGTAATAACAGCAGCAATATGAAAAGTATATAGAAAGGTGAGAATGTATTCATTAGGCATTTAACTTCCTTGCATAAATGGGAATGAGAATGTGTTACGCACATTTAGTGTGAAGTATACAATTTACTGAGCAAATGTAGGGAATTTTCCTTAAAATCATGAATATTACAATTCAATTTGATTTAATGTTATTGTCAGAAAGATCATCAGTGAAGCTGTTGTTAAATAGCTCCATAATAGATTTTGAGAGCTGATGGTAATTGACAGAGAAGACTGTGGGATGGTGTCTGAGGTGACCCTTCCTAAAGGTTGGTGTAGCCAAGCCAGCTAAGGAGGAAGAATTGTGTTCTAAGCCATTCCAGTTCTTTCTTGAAGACAAAAGGAAGAAATATGTGTCATGTATGTCACTGTTAATCTATTCTGATGGTTGTGGGGAG
Source organism: Chloroceryle amazona (assembly GCA_027560015.1). Taxonomy (NCBI): domain Eukaryota; kingdom Metazoa; phylum Chordata; class Aves; order Coraciiformes; family Cerylidae; genus Chloroceryle; species Chloroceryle amazona. The sequence goes on from JANHFX010005673.1 coordinate 57,426, forward strand.
TGCTTTGGTTGTAAAATGGGATGCTACACTTGTCAGAATGGTCAGTGGGCAGCACACCCTGTGTGACCAGCAGGCGTTCAGGGTAGCATGTGCAAGAAATCCTTTTAGAGACTCGCCATTCACCAGTAACTTCTTTTTAAGGACATAGTTCTGCACATGAAGTAATATATAAACAGGAAAAGTCTCTTCCATCCTCTCTGCACAGTCAGTAGAAGGGGAATCCAGTGTCTTCAGTTCTCTGAAGCATCCACAGTTAACTGCCTTATTTCTAAACAGTCGCTTAAGACTTGGGTTTAAACAGCATGAACTGAAGTCACATCCTCAACATCAGGCAAAGCAGTACCTGAAAATCCCTTCCCTTCCCTGTATTCCTTACTGGATATAAAACAGCAGAGTTTTCTTTTTCTGCTTAGAAGTATATGAAGAATGATCAAGGAGAACTCTTCAGAGTGCATGGACAGGGAATTCAAGGACCCAAATGTAATCTGTAGTGAAGTCAATAGAAAGAGCCTATTACCATAGAAGCATAACAATGTATTATGAAGGAGAGAGATGCAGAAAAAAAGTGTAGAATCACATTCACCATAATTTGCAGCATAGTGGGGAAGTAGAGTGTTAATACCAAACAAACTTGCACAGAGAGATGTGCCCATCAGTCAATAATGCACATCCATGCTCCCTCAGCAGCTTCACCAACAGTCAGCAGCGTTTCCTTCACTGATTTATTCAGTGGGTTCTGTTCTTAAAATATTACCTATTGCTCTTCTCTATAAGGCAGACACACACACACAATGACTATCCATTGTTTTAAAGCGAAAATATTAGCTGAGATGTCCCTGTATGTAGTGTCAATGCTTTGCTTTTTCTGTGCTTCAGTTTGATTTGTAAAATGGCAAAAGTTTCATTGTTCTGTAACATGCAATCTCAGTAATCTTAAACATATTAAAGCTTCTGAAAAGCTTTAAGAATAGCCTCCACAACTTACTTCTCTTGTCATCACTGATAATGCAGCCATAAGTTTTTCCTTCCTGTATATGTTTGAAAAAATCCCAGTGCCATTAAACACAGTGAATCCTTGTTATTCTGTTTAGGTTTATGATCTAATAGCTTATTCAGCATATTAGGGTAGATGCACGTGAACTGAGATGGAGCTCATTTCTTACTATACCTTTGTGCTGTTTTTTTTTCTTTTCAGGCTTTATCCAGGTTATTTAACAGCTTGTTCTTTTATATAAAACTTATAAAGCTTAAAACATAGAAATATTATCTGTAAGTTGAGGTAGGTAAGGGACTACAAAAGAACTTACCCAAACTTTTTCATAATAAATGGAGCCTCTAAATTGAGATTGTCCCCTAGTGAGTTTATATTTATGACACCCTGCAGCTCATGCCAGTTGAGTTGTTCTGAGTAAATTTATCAAAACAGAGATGTTTAAAAAAAGTCTGTGATGCCAAAAGACCGTCACCACACAAGGACTATCTTTCAGTTCTCCTCTGAAACAGATGTTTCATTGCTTCATACAGAGGAAATAAATCAGCTAATTACCTCACAGGTTGGCCTGAAAGACTGAGAGTGTTGCTCACAGTCAATGACTGCAAGAAGTGTTTTAGAAGTGCACAGCTGGACTTGAGAAAGGGGCAGAGGTGAATAACCAGCTTGGAGTGGTACATGGCAATAAGGTTGTGATGACAGTGTATTTTTGAAGGCACCATGAAACATAGAAGTGTTCCAAAACTGGAGATAGGCACAACAAATTCCAGGGCAGGAGAACAGCTGCAGAAATCTTTTCTGCCTTTGATCTCTGATTTTAAACTGAACTGCTTTGTTTCACAGTGCCTGCAAGCAACTGGAGCACTTCTAATGTCACTATTCATACCTGTTTGCAGAAAAGCTGGAGCTATTCACAGGCAACTCAGTGTGTAAATGGATCTGCATTTAACAGGGCTTTTTTAACCAAGGAGGAGAGGTATTGAAGTTTATTAGTTCGTATTTTACAGTTTTGACCTCTGCAGGCTGCCCAGTCACTGTTGGTGGGCAGCAGCATTCACGACCCCTTGGGGCTGGGTGTCGTTCTGCTTGGTTTAAGGTAGTGTGGAGGACAGAAGATTAGGAGTGCTGCTGTTTGGTGCCCTATACACCTGGCACTAGAGGAACTTGCAGATATCTGTCTGCCTAGAGCGTGGGTCCTGTCACATCGCTGGATAAGGACCCACCATCACACCCAGGGGAGCAGACACCCCTGTTTTGGTGCTGTTGTCCTGCTGCCAAACCAGGCGTGCCCACAGCAGGAGGCATGCTGCTTGACATGCAGGTGTCTGCAGCCTCCGCTCAGGTGACTGCGGTGGGCCATGGCAGCCTGCAAGTGCTGTCATAAAAGCTGGGTGGTCTGTCCCAGCTAACACGTATGCAACTTTGCAGCTTTTTGCATAGGATGCCTCTTTGGAAAGCATTCTCTCTGCCTGTATTCGCTGGAAACTGTTTTGGGACTTTCTTGAAGGACACATTCAATGCTGTCTAAGGAAACTGTGCTGAAAATTTAAGGCAGCCCTACTACAGCAAAGTCAGTTCTGTAAACTTGCAGAAGAAATTACTTTCAACCACAACTTAGCAGTAGACTGTTGAAGCCTGTGGGGCCAATTTGGGATTTGTATTCCCCTCTCAAACAATTAGATCAGCTAAAAGTAGGTTATACTACAAATGTTTAACCAAGAGAAAAAAGTAATGTCTCTTCTGCTAACCAGCACTATGGATTAACAAAGAGCAGAAGTAAATTGCACATGAAGCTCCAGTCTGGAAGCGAGACCTTTTCAAAATACAGTTCAGACTTCTCCCTAGAAAAGCAGTGATTGAGATTGCCTGGATTTGAGCCTCCAGTGTTGTGCACAGTAACAGCTGCTGGTTTCTGGCTGGGAACAGGACTGGCAGGGGGATGGAGATGGTGTGGGGCTTCCAGCAGTTGGGAGTAGGTCATTTTAGTATTTTCCCTGGTGAATAGGCAGGACAAAAGGAAAGAGTTGGACCTTTCCAGTAAAAAGGCATATAAATAAAGGATAGAGAATTTTTCTTCTGTCTAGGAAATAGAGACTAATTATACACAAACCTGTTAGCTACAATAAATAAAGAAAAGCCTTAGAGCACAGAGTTCTGTGCTCATTTGAATATGGTAATTATCTTCAGGCCATTCAAATAAGAGATTAATATTCCCACAAGCAAAGGATATAGTCTTTCCCTTAAATGGAGAATGCCCCTTTCACTGAAGACAAGATTGAGTTAGCAGAGGAATCAGGCTCCAAAGGCACCTATGATTGCCTTGAAATTCCTGGTCTAATGATGTACTAGCAAGGCAAGCTGTATTATAGGAGGAAAAGGGCCTGTGACCTTTTTGGCCAGTGTTAAGATGAACTTCCCTTTGCAGCATCTGTACTGTTTGCACATTTTCTTTCCATAAGGTAAGTGCTTGGTAATGTAAATGTGTTCCTGAAAACAAACAAGCCCCGATATTGGATGAACCAGAGTTAAACAAAAGTTGTTCAGGTGGCACTGTCTAAAGCAAGGCCCTCACTCCCAGTATGTTCTGGTACCTGACTACAAGAGCATCAGTCTGAACATTGTTTTCTCCCATGTTATAGGTAATGTTATCTTGCCTTTGTGTCTTTGCTCCTTTCCTAGTAGAAATTGCAGTGTGCGGGGCGGATTATATTCTGAAACCTCGTGTTGCAGACCAAATGTCACAAAGTAGACACAAAATATATGGGTTTTGTAGATGGTGGGAAATTTGGTCAGTTAAATGGAAAGAAAAAAGTTTGCTTACTACATCTGAGGGAGAAACAGAGCCGTCCAAAATGCGGACTAGCACTAAAGGCAGGTATAGCTTTGGTGCCCCAGCCTCAGAGAAACAGTGTAAGAAATACAACTGGTTCTTTCAGCTTCACATACATGCACATCCCTCTTGAGGATCAGCTGCCTAAAATCAGTTCTCTTGCAGAAAGCAGAAGAGTAAATGAGGTGAAGTGACCATCAGATAGTCTGTGTTTATTAGTAGTTAATTAACAAAATTCTCTACTCTCTCTCACTTTGTTTTTCATTCTTTCCTGCTATGACTTTTCACGCTCTTCCTTATTATTTTCTGCTTTTCCTCCCTTTTCAGGATCAGTGTTCTTGCTGTTTGATTGTTTGGTTTTGCTTTTTGGTTAAAAAAAAAAAAAAATGTGCAAACTCCTTCTCTAAGTCATTCTTCTCTGCAGAAAAGCAGTGCTCTGTGTCATCTGCAAATGAAGCTTTCTTTCCAGTTACACCTCTCCCCGCTCAGCAGTGTTCTCCACCCTGACTACTTGCTCCTTTTAGTCACAGTATGATAAACAGACTTCTCTCTGGGGGTCTCAGTGGTTAGTAATAACTCAGCCCCATGAGACAGAAATATAACTTTATAGTCTATGTGATCTGTCAGAAGTGGTGATATGTAGGACTGTACTATAAGTAGTTACAGGAAATGCAGCTTATGGACCTATTTATTAAAATCTATTGTAGAAACAGACCCACAAACTGTAGCAATTAATGAAAAAAAGTCCCAGAAATCTGAATGTATATAACTTGCAAATTATTTTTAAACACACAACTGCAGCAGTAAACTGCTTTTAATTACTGTTTTACTGGTTCCATTCAAAAGATGTCCCTGCTCACTGCAGGGTGGTTGGACTAGATGAACTTTAAAGGTCCCTTCTAACCCAAAATATTCTCTGATACTAAAATTGAGCAGGAGATCCCAGCTGAGTGCAGAAGCTATAGGAGAAGAGAAACTACTGCACATTGGTTTTGGGTTCTCAGGTTTAAACCAAAAGTAAGTGTAGATGGTGGTTTTGTTTATAATGCGAACAAGTTGCTGAGAACTTGAACATTTGCCTTTTTACCTCACAGAACATCAGAATTGCAATCACCTTCCCAGACTCGACTGGAAAATTCAAATACTCCTGACTGATGGAAAAACAGGCTCTCTCAAACAGGGAGCAATCACAGATAACTATTAACATACATTAAACATATTGCTAATATATGTAAAGAGAGCAGAGGAAGTTAAGTTTTCTGCATGCCATGCTGATTCAAACCCAGCAAGACAGTATGCATCCTTTAGACACGTGGAAAGATGAAAGAAAATACCCTAGAAAGTTTGTTACCTCAGAATAATCAGCATTAAGACTAAAGCACTTCCATGCAGTACGTTGTCCTAACACCATTCAGCAATTTCTCCTACCCTTCTTCAGTGCAGTGTAATTTTGTTCTAGATAGGACTTCTAATTTCTAAGTGTATTGTAAAATACATATTTCAATACATATTTACTTGAGGAGAAGCTCAAAATGTGCACACCTTGTTCTTGAGGAGGCTTGTGATAATCCCTCATGTGCCCTTCCTTAAGACTCCCCCATTAAAAAGGTTGCTGCTCTTGGGGATAAGCGCCAGTGAAATTGTTGATGGTCTTAAGAGGGGAACTATAGGTGCTCTTGGGTAATATGGCCCAGTTCATGAAACAACTCAAAGATGAGGATTTCATGGGCCACATAGAGTTGTCTTGCTTGGAAGAGACCTTAAAGATCATCAAGTCCAACCCAGCACTGCCAGGTCACCACTAAACCACATCTATACATTTAAACCACCCTTAGATGGTGACTCCACTACTTCCCCGGGCAGCCTGTTTCAGTGCTTTACAGCCCTTTATGTGAAGATACTTTTCCTTATATCAAAGATGTTTAGACTATCCCATAAAACTCAGAGAAAGTGTCCGTAGGATCTCAGTATGTGATCCAGCCTGTATTTCTGTTTTGTGGAAAGCTGTACAAGACGAGTTGACTCTTGAATTGCTAGTGACATATGTAGCACTATTCTCAAATGCCCTTTGCTTCCTAAGAGGTACACAGAGTTGCACTCTTGCAGAGAGGTGAGGAAGAAGCGAGTAAGGCAGGCTAGATCATTTCCTGCATAGAGGTGCTAAACTGCAGTATTTGGAGAGGGGAGGAAAAACATTGCTTGATAATGACGACAAGTTAGTCTTGGTGAGTAATCCTATAATAGCCCCAAAAGAGTGACTAAATTTGACCGATCTTGAGATTGCACTAGTCATAGAACACTCCAAAAGCGCTCTCCTCTGACTACCAGTGTCAGCTCTTGCTCTTGTTCACCTTCAAGCAGCTGTTTTTCATCCATGAATTCAATTCACCCCATGGAATATGGGCTCACTATGTAGAAGTGATATGGTTGCAGGCAGTGAAAACTAGCTAGTGCTCCGTGTGTCACATATATACGTGTTGCTGGCATTTAAACGCAACCATGCCGATGCAGTAAGAGACCAGAGGGAAAACTATTCTTGTGGAATGCCACAAAACTGAGCCAAGGAAGGGGGACAACTATTGGAAGTGCTGTTCCTGTAGAAAAAAAAGTGAAGCCATCTTAACATGATTCTGGTTGTCTGCTGCCTCGTCTTGGTGCAACATCTGTATCTCATATCCAGTAGTGTCAAATGCTAAAGAGGTGCAGGATGAAGAGAATGGATGTGTTCTCTCTTCGTTGCCAGAATGAGGTCATCCATCAGTGTCATTATAGTGGTTTCGTTTGTGTCCTGGCTTGCGTCCAAGCTGTGCTGGGACTGCTTCAGTTAGCTAAGGCAGACTTTCCCAACTCTTTTAAGACATATATTTCTTGTATGACATGTATTTCTTGCCACAAGCAAAGCATTCCTCCAAAGAACTGTATTTCTATCTATACTTCTGGGCATATCTGTCAGCCAGACAAGAACCTGTCCAAGATGTTCACACAGGGAAGCAGTAGATTGATTTGAACTTAAGCCATACAATTAACCAACCCTTTCAGAAACATTAAAAGATTAAGTACGCACGGTGCTGTTTAAGTTGCTACTGCATTGTCTTAACTCTCCCTTTCCCCTATCTTCTTCTGCCCTTTCAGTATTATGCTAATCAATTTTGCCGACATTTGGGGTCAAAAACCACTGGCAGAAAAGGGGAAAAAGCCTCCCTGGTATTTACTGCTGTGCTATAGGCTAGATGTGGGTTTAAAAAAAACCCAATATATATATATACACAATACTGGCTACAAAATGGCTTGATGCCTAGATCCTACAGTAGGAGTTCCTCTGGCAAACCCATTTAATGATTTGTCTTCATCTTTCTTAAAATAAATGTGGGTATAAATGATATGTAAGATACACACTGTATGTCACTGAAAGGGGAGGAGCAAGATTCCACCAATTCCAGGCATCTATCTCAGTAGTCTTAGTTTCAGCAGCGTATCTTTAGCAAGCTTGCAGGCAAGATTTTAAAGCATTTTCTGCTTCTTCAACCTACCCAAGTGGTCTCCTGATTTGTTTGCCTTTTAAGTTTAAACCTCTCAGCTTCCATGGTTATGGCTGGTGCCTGCAGCTCAGAGCAGATAGGTTTATTTTTTATTTTATTTTTATTAGTTGGATTTTGTTTTAATGTGAGTTCATTGCAAAGAAAAAAAGTTTCACGTATAAATTCTAAGGTGAAAAAAAGAAAGCTTCTCTGTTACTTGCTAGAAATAAATTGGCAGGGTCCTAAGTATCTACAGATTTCTGTAGTCTTAAGAGCAGTTAGGTGGTACAGTTCAACAAAGCACCCTGGAAATGAATAGTGTGTTTAGTATTCAGCGCTTAGTCAAGGTGTCAGGGCTTGAACAGCTAACCCCAGAAGGGCCTTCCTGTAGTCAAAGGCAAGGCCAGCCTTGCCAATCAACCTGTGGAGACAGGGTGGGCCCTTTCACATTGGGATACAGATCTGATCAAAATAGCGCTGTCAATCTAGTTGTCCTGAACAAGTCTCCTGACCATACTTATGCCAGGTCCCTAAACTTTAGAAATTGATGGAACTGCCTTTGCTCATCAGACAAGCGATGACATATTCGAGATCAAAGCTGATGAAGTTGAGTGCCAAAATACACGTAAGACCCCATCTCTCTGTACATTTTAGTTGCAAGGAGCCAACTGCATGGCATGCCCTTGTCTTGTCTTCTAGATATAGCATTACATACATGTCCATCTCTCTCCCAGAAATAAAATTGTGAATCTAGTAGCATGAATGTTTATTTATCCATGAAATGGCAGTTGCTTATCTTCAGCATGTGATAGGAATGATCAGCAACATTAAGGGTGACTTAAAGATGAAGCCGTAAATCTGTCACACAATTCCATTCTGTTTGGTATCCCCACTCTTCGAAGGAAGTTAATGAAAGTAAAACACGCAGAGTAAGATGATGAATCTGAATGTTGTAGAGCAGTCTTGGCTTGTGTGTGGTCAGTAACACTGGGCTGTTCCATGCAGTTCAAAGATTGTCTTTTGAAACAGAACCTTAGAGAGAACAAGGGCCTGCCAGCCCCTGCTCCCTAACAGTGACCACTAACTTCAGTCCTGGAGCTGAGCACGATTAATCCAGAGTAAAGTTGATTTCACAGCACTGAACAGGGCAGCCTCCCTCAACAGTCCTTGGCTTTGAGATGACTTTGGCTCTTTGCAATTGCCAACATAGCACCTGCACTAGGAACAACTGTTTAAAAGTAGGTCATAGCTGCACATGCGATTATTGATTGTACAGAACAGGCAGGCTGTAAAAGTGTCCTGGTGTATCTGCTTTAAGTGCTGGCATGCAATGGCAGGAAACCCAGAAAACACAGGACCACCTGTGGAGTCCTTGCTGTGGTATGATCCTGTTAAGTTAATACTCTTGAGCCTCTCTGCTAATACAGGCAAACATTATAGCCAGCCAGGACTTGAATAAGTGGGACACTTTTACCTAGGGCACGTGCCAACCCTGAGCTTGCTGTGGAAAGCGAGCATAAAAGTAAGCAAGAGGTTAAAAAAGAAAATGTCTGGCTTTTTCAACAGCTGGGTTCCATTGTGAAAGGGTCATGTGGTGCCAAGGAAAACAGAAAATAGGAAGGCACACAGATTTGTTAGTTTGAAGTAATTGACCACATGGTGTCCAATGGTTTGTGTTCTCATGTTCTCCAGAGCGAGGTCCCACGGGAGCTGAGGCAGGGGTTCCAGTTCCTAGCACTCTATTGTTTACCCTGATGGTTTCCAGATGCTGGAGACAAGGACAGTGAAATCTTTGGGACTCTGCCAAAGAATGAAAAAGACTAAAGAAAACACTGAGGGTATTTTTTTCATTTTTTTTTAAAGAGACAGTACTTTCCACTAAGACCACCTTCATTTACAACGCCCCTGCTCTCTCAAATACACATGTGCACACTGCTCCTCTCTCTGCCCTTTCCTTCTCTTGTTTCTCCATCTTGTTGTATTTAAACAGATCTGTCATGTAAACAGCCAAGGGAAAGTAATGTAGGGCTTTTTTCTTTTTCTTTTTTTCCTTAGAATCCATAGCTTATTTAGATGTAACACAGTGGATGTGCAAAAATGGTCAGAAAACCCCAGCAAAAACTTTGTAGCAGGCAGATCACCAAGAGAGTGTCAGCAGTGATGGGAAAGCCTCAAAAGGCTACGAGTTCAAATTTGCTTTGGCATGGCTGGAAGAAGTTTGCAGAATTCTACAAATGTTTCCAAGCATCTGAACCATGGAAATCAGGGAAGGGGAGCAAGAATGGGAGAGCAGGAAGCACTTATACTGGAAAAGCAAGAAAGCAGGGAAGAGCAAGGGAATGTAAAACAAGGAAAAATCCACAAACCCCTCCTCATAATTAATTCAGAACTCCCAGCAGGATTTCAGTGTTTGGAGACCTGTATTCTAGTCCAGTTTGGCTGTCAGTGTTGAGTCAGGGCAAGTTTCTTCATTGCAGCTGCATGTATGTGTGAATCTGGAGGTGCAGAGACTGTGGCAATGCACGAAAGAGTTCCTGTTGGTGCCTTCAAGAGGTGGTGGATGAGACAGCTCTCCTGTTCACACACCAGAAATATGGGGTCACACCTTTCCTTTGCTTTTAATGATGGGTGTCTGCCATAACAATATCTTTGCTGCAGTCTTCACATCTCCTGAGCAGGGTGGTAAGTGCATGGGAATGGGTATTTTGCAGGAAAAAAACCCCCAAACCCTAAATATTGTAACTAAAGGTAGTCATTTCCTTCATTTTTATCGATGCGCACACGTTAGAATTGCTGTACTGGGCCAGACAAAGGTGCTAGTCCAGTCCCTGGCAGGGCCAGCAGTAGTCAGAGCAGAGTACAAAACCAAGCTAAGCATAAACCAGTATTTACTCCAGCATGCTCTCCCAGCCTCCATCAGTTTGTAATTGAGGGATGCCCTGAGCCGGAGGTGGTATCTTTTTCCAAACTCCATTCTGACCTTGCTCCCCAGAAACATGAGTACTGTATCTGATAGAGCACAGCTGACAAAAGAATGAATTCATAACCATATCGTGAGTGTGCTATCCAAGTGGCAGCATTAGGTCATAATTCAGACCCACTGAAAATATCACAAGTGGCTAAATGGTCTGTATTTTTTATTTTGGGTGGAGATAATGAACAATATGACTGTCGAATGCTATGTGAAAATCTGTGTGTTCCCCACACTTTGCCTTTGAACTAGAAAGGTGCAGACTGAATCAAAACGACTTGCAGTCAGCACAGAAAAGATATTTTTGGTTTTCAGACTTGCACTTTTTGGAGGCTTAAATAGTAGCAGGTAGATTAACAAGAATGTTTTTATAAAAGGCTCCATTTTCTCTATTGAGGTGTCTTGGTTTAAACAGGCTGCTGTCTTGGTGACATATCAAGACATGCTTTCCAACCCAGTTCCTGAAAGACAAGCTCCAGCAGATAAAAGCCATTACCAGAGCTCCCTCTCTTCCTTTGCACTGATCTTCCAAGGGCAACCTCTGAAGACATGCAGAAGAGCTTTACCTAAGGGCCATCAAATGAAAACTTAAAACTTAAACCTCAGCCAATTGTTGATGTTGTTACTGTAATGTAAGCAGAATAAAACGTAGGGAAAATGCTTTAAAATAGAAAACATAACTCTTGTTTAAATGGATACACTAGATTTGTTTGTTTAATCTCTTATTCTTATTTTTTGAGACTGTCTCCTGCAAAAGCATAGAGACAGACATACTGTCCTGTAGAGAGACTGCATCAGTTTCTGAGAGTACCATGCCTCCTTAAGTTTTTCTGCCTTAGCAGGCTTGAAATGAGTAACTGCATAACTGAAATTAGTTCTTATTATATACAGACAGAATAAAGCGTATGGGATGACAGAGAATAAAGCGGGCAAAGCTTAAAAAGGGCATTTACCATATTCTATTCTTTCCTCTTTATTTTCATAACACTAGATTTGGTGAAGATGACCGAGGGACGATCCTTAGGGTAGTCTAAACAGATATATATGGCTAAACGTGGCTTGATGGCTTTATAGCAACTGTGAATCTAGCTCCTAGCACTTCCCTCTTCAGCTCTGTTAGAAGGATGAACTGTATGGAAGGATATTTACTGCGATCCCCTCCCTACAGGTACTGCAATTTTGACTGGCTTTTAGGTACTTCCTGAGGACTGTGTTACCAATTCCCTTGTACCTTCTTCTTTTTCAAGCATCTGAATGAGAGTTTCAAGAGCTTGACAGAAATCAGTACACTTGGGGCTGCAGGTCTTTGCCAAAGCAGTACGAATATCAAACACACTGCGTTAAAGCTTAGTGGCAAGATGGAAAACTTTCAATTCCACTGCACTTTCAACTGCTGCCAACCTGGCACTTCAGTGTGCAAGTTTTCAATCAAGCCTGGTGTATTTTTTTCCAAGCAGATTTCTTCCTTACTGTAAAAGCTGACTGCTCTATTTTAGAAAAACATTTCATTTATGGTATGTAAAAGGTGGCTGGGAAAGAGCTTTAGGACAAGTCTTGGTGGCTGAAAAAGAAGAAATCATTTCTTATCAAGTATGTTTTTCCTCTCCATCTGTATGCACATTCTCATTATTGGTGGGTATTGCTGATGAGCATGAATCCTTGGTATTTATTCACCTTTTTCTTATATGTGCTACTGAAACAACTGAAATATTTTAAATAATGAGTATGAGGCATCAAGTACTTCATAAGCAGATAGTGCTCTGGAGAATCTCTGGATTTGGGTGTTCAGTTTGAGACATCAGGAAGGAGTTTTGTTTTTGCAAAGTACAGCTTATCAATCCGTTCTTCAGGTGTTCAACACATTAAATTTTATTTTATTTAATGTTTCCATCTATGATTTTTCATAAAATCAGAAGGAATTCAGTATAGAGCAAACTTGGTACCTAGTGCGAAAAGTGAAAGCGGCGTTTTGTTGTTCTCTAATGACTATAGCTTAGAAATCACACATTTAACAATTTGGATTCTGAATCCAATGCTCTTCATTGGCACTGGAGATAGAGCTCTGATCAAGCCAAGAAATTTTAAATGGGATATAGAGAGAGGTACACGTATTGGTTAGAGATAAATGTTGATGGTCTCTCTCACTCTGTTTGTGACTCCACTATGCTATGATAATGTGCTGGCTGCAAGCAGCTGATTCTCTTCAAGTGCATCTGACCTAGCAGATGTTTTAGAGTTAGGGAGCTATGACCTCAAGCACTGGCTTATGGAGAGGTTGGCTCCCAAAGAGACGGTCAGAGAGAGAAAATACAGAAAAACGGTTTTATTTGTTGCATCCGGTTAACCGGTAACAAAACAAACAGGAAAACATACACAATTATATCCTGGATTTCAAAAGCTTCAATTACAAACTTTGTTTGACCTGGTTCCTCAGGGCTGGCTACAGAAAATGAAATGCTGCCTTTCCTCCTAGGTCTGAAAACTGTTTCCTGCCTGGGATTTATGGCTGGTGGTGGACCTCATAGGACTGCATAATGTTCAGTATCATAGGAAGTGAAATAGATTTAGCAGTGAACACAAACCAAAAAGGGGATTAGCAGCAGATTTCTGCAGCGCTTGCGTCTGTCATGTGTAGCGGACTCCAAGAAGTTTTCTCCCCTCTTCTTCTGCCTTGTTTATTCTCAGTAAATTGCATATCTAGAGATTGTATGCCATGGTCAAAATGTCATCAGTTAAAATGAGAGCAGTTTTAAGATGTTTACAGTGCTCTAAAATATTATACATGAAGATACTATCTTGTTCCCATGCAAAATATGGACATTGGCAGTTTCTGCTGCAACTGTTTGATGCTTTTTTTTTGTTTTGAGGTTTGGACCTAAAGTAGTGGTTTATGCTATATGCCTTTTGAGCTGTGTGCTTTCTTGTCAGAATGCGTGAACAGATTATGGTACAGGCAAACCACACTGCTCATAATCCACAGGGAAATCAGATAGTAGAGTACTCAATGACCCGGGTGGTTTCAAATCAGGCTTCACCGGCAGCAGCAGCAGTTGTGCTGTGAATGTCAGTGGGAATGAAGCTCCCATTGGGATGAATGTAAATAGAGAGGCGGTAACATTTTCGTACAATCGGTGTCTGGCTCGTGGAAAATTGAATATAAAGTGCTAAGAGATTAGGAGTCTTAAAATTTGCTCTAGTGAGAACCTCATTACTGATAGTCTTAAATTCTGTATCAGTTATATTTTGCCTTTGTTGTTATTGGGCTTTCCTTGAAGCTGCTGTGCAAGTATCGCTCCAAATTCCCAATTCTCCTGGGTGTACTGGAATAAATCTGCGAGGCAGTGCCCTGCCTGCTGGGCACCGTGTTCTCAGCCCCTCCAAAAAGCCTGATGTATCTGGAAATCACTAAGCATCCTTCCCCAGGCCACCTTAAATATGTATAAACCAGATCACTTCAGAGAGAAGTTAACAATCATTAGGATATCTTGGTTACTGTACATTGTAAAGATGGCCGTTGCCAGGAGGGAGAGGATGTAGCTTCTACATCTCGTGGAGCTGTGACACAGCAAGCCACTATTGTTTCTCAGGTTATATCACAAAATAAAAGCCAAAACTTCTACTCAGAAAATATTAATGCAGCATACAGAGTAAACCTGATTTCCTGCTTCTCACTGTAGGCCTATCGCTACCTATATATTTTGGATCTAAAGCATGAAATATGGCTGAAGGAGAACATGCCTTAAGGGCAAAAATGTTCCCAGAGCTGTAACAGGACCTGAGGGGAAGAGGGTTTAATTTCACTATGACCCTTAGGACATGTTGTCTGCCTTATTCCTCACACCTCCCCATGGATTACTAGTTACTTTGGGCTTAACAGGAATGTGGTAAGGGAAATTTAATAATTTTAGACTCTTCATAGCAATGTGGGTCAAACAGAATAAAAAGAGAGCGTAAGAATACAAATAGGAGTAGATTAATAGATTAAATTCTGTTACCAAACAAGGAAAACTGGTTTTGAACTCAAGGATTAAGGACTGCAGAATATAGCAAAATATTTCAGAATGTCGTGTCTTTGGCACTTGATAGCTAAAACTGTAGATGTGAGAGCTGAGATCTAGGTGTTTGCACATATCTTCTGTGACAGGCCTAATCGACCAAGCAAGCAAGCTCTTAAATACGTGTTTAACTTTGAAAGCACATGAAAAATTATACCAAAATCAGGTAAATTTTGCTGCAGAGTGGTCTTATGACTCCAGTAGTAAACATAATTTGGAGGAACCTAAGCTTAAACTGGTTTATTTCTTAAAGTGAAAAAACACTTGTATTTCAACCCAGTTTCATTCCTCTGTGTGAGTTGTGTATGTGGGGAAAAGTTCAGTGCTTGTTACTCTTCCTAACACTCAGACTATTTTAGAGCAGACAAAAGAGAAAAGAACCACTGCTGAATGAGACTCTGTTTCCACTGCTTAAGATGGCTCTCATCCTGCTGTAGAAATACGTGTGAAAGCAAAAGAGACAGCTGCGCCAAAGAGCCCAGTAACCCAGAAATTTCCTGTCCCATTCTCTCCTACGGAGAATGTGGGGATTTGGGAGCTCTCAAGACAAACATGCATCTATATTCCCATATAAGACGACAGTACAGCTGCCAGGATTGCAAGATGCCACAGAATCTGTAATTGTTCTTGAGACAAACTGTGCTAGGAATTGATAATTCTGCCTTTTACTTCTGCATAAAAATAGATGTAAAAAAGAAATTAAAAAATCCCTGTTATCCATTAAAGTCAAATGGATGCTAGGATAAACAAACATAAAAATGGCTAATTCCTACACTTTAAAACTGTTTAATTGATACGGAGGATTTGGTGAGGCTGTGGTGCTTTATAATGCTTGCTCACACGCACCGTGAAAAAAGACTGATGGGTGAGAGTGGGTGTCATCTTCCTCCTCTTGTGATGTGCGTATAAAGTTACAGAAACCCGGAAGTAAACAGTTATGCATCACACAGGACAAAGATGTTTTTCTGCTGAGTTCACTTCAGATGCAATTAAAATCAGAGTTGTGATACCGACTGGGGCGAGCAGTCAGAGGAGACCTATAGAGTTACTGATGTAACAGACTTGCCCAGCAGCTGTGGAAGTTTGAGCCTGTGTACCTATGACTTTGCTCTCGTTTGGGTTGAGAACTGGCACACACTCCATTTTTTTTTTTTACTGCGCGGCACCCCGATGCCAGCTGTGGGTTGTCCTCTACTGCAGCTGACATTCTCCTTGGGAATGTTGCTGTCTGGAAACACTGCCTGTGCTTAAACTGCCCAATTTACTTTTTCACTTTATCGTAGCTCTTAAGCTGTGAAAAAATAACGGCAAGTACAGAAAGCCTGTTTCAAAGTGATATTTCCCCTTTACTGTGGGGTGCTGAGACACTGCCACTGGATCCTGACTAGAGACAAAACCTTATATGCAAGATTGACCAGAACTCTTTGAATGCTTCTGAACTGGACTAGCCAAGGAAAGCCTTTGCTCCTTCCTCTTTCTCTCTCTCTCTCCCTCCTCCGTCTGCACCTTTTTCCATTGTATGACAGTGGAAAGTGAGAGAAAGGAATAAAAATAAAAGATTAAGGAAGGTGATAATGATCAGACTAAGTGACCACTTTTTCCCATTGTATTTAAAATCCATGCATTAAAAAATGTTGAAAGTCTAGATCTGCAAATGTGCTTGCTGGCTACTTTGATGTAAACTGAGCCACTCTGTTGTGACCTGCTGCTATTTCTTCAGAATACCCCATCACTATCGGGGAACAGTCTTGCAATTGCATTCATGCAGGATGACCTGTAGTACAGTTGGAAATTCCCCTGAAGACTGGGGAAAATCTTCATAAACACAAGGATCTGACTGTAAACTCATGACCTTGAAAATGTATGTTTTGTCACTTACTGCAAGACCAGAGCTGCAGCCACATGTCTTGATATTTGAAAGGAAATGTATCAAAAATTTGGTCATTTCTAGTATCTAATAATTGTTTATTTGGAATTAAACATCAGCCTTTCCTCACGTAAGTACTGAGACAAACACATGCAGTCAGACCCTGATCTTCCAGGATGAGGCAAAGAGAATAAAGAAATTTGCTTTATATTGGCTTCGGATCATTTGTATTAGTTGAAGTACAACAACAAAAAAATCCCTTCTACCACGTCTCTGAGAACCAGGCATGCATCCGATAGAGACATCTGTGACTGGAAAATGTGCTATGTTCTGGCCAAGCTGTCTCTGCGGAGTGAAATATGGGCTAAGTGAAAGTACTGCCCTGGAAAAGCGAGTAGTAGTAAAGCTATACAGATGTGAGAGAGAGGCTTCTCTTCTGCTCAGTGAGACCTCCTGCCAATGCAGGCCAGCGGAAGAGGAGAGGAGAAGAAACACTCGGGGATGAAAGGAAAATAAGATGGAGAAGAGAAGAAAATCAAGTGGCAAGTGAGGGACTACTGAAAGCCCTGTGTGTCTTATATTTCTCACTTAAAACACATTGCTAATTTTCCCTGATATGTCAGCCAGCCAGTTAGCACCCCGTCCTTGGAGTAAGCTAGCTGACAAAAAGAAGGAGAAAGATGCATTTTAGGAATGGCTGAACCGAGTGCATTACTATATGCAAAAATGTAAGGCAACCACTGAAGAGCTCATTTAGTCTAAATGTCAAACAAATGTAACTAATATTTCTTCAGATTTATGACTTGAGTTGTCCAGCACAGATTTCCCTCTAATTTGGCAATATATTTCTGGCCAGTTCCTCCTGAGAGGGCTAAAGCCCACATTGGTTATTCTGTTTGTTGTAGATTAGGTCTGCAGAGACCCCGCTGTCTCTTGATTTGGGCTGTGAAGAGGTGAAAAGTTCGACCTGGGAAAAGGAAGGCTGGTCAGCCTCCCTTTGGTCCCTGGCAAAACCATGGGGCACATCCTCTTGGAAGCTACTTCTGGGTACATGAAGGAGGTCACTGGGATCAGTTAGCATGGAATTACTAAGGGCAAACTCCACCTGCTTGCCTCTATAATAAAGTAACTGGATTTGTGAATAAGTGGGGTATCCAGAACTTGATTTGAAGCAATCAAGGTAGCAATGAAGTGTAGAGATTCAGAAGACTGTTATGAAGGCCAAATAAACACTGGCACTGTTTAGACACAGTAAGTAAACTAATAAGTGACAGAAGTGCAGAGGGGGTAAACTGGAAGTTTTCCTAGCATGTTTTTGCAGAGAAAGATGTTGAACTGAAGTAGAGAATAACACACCAAACAGGTTTGCAGGAGATACGCATTATACAATGCATAGTTGCAATCAGTGACACTCACGGAGACTGAGAACCGAATTCTCAAAAAGGGAATCGGGGATTTATAGAGAACAATGAGTTAGGCATGGTAACAACTCTTCTGCAATTAATAAAAGCCATTATTCTGCAGGACATGTGGCAACTACAACTCATAAAGTGTATCTTTGTCATATTGTCTTAAGATTTTACATCCACTGGAGGATTTTTTTTTTTAAACTACTTGAAGTAGCTGTTCAGTCATTGTTCTTTATTAAGATGCCTCTCTTTTGAGGCTGTTCAGTCTAAGAAAAGGTGCCGAGCGTCTCCAGGTTTTGGCAGCACTGCCAGAACTTACACAGCAGTTGTGAATCTGATGGTGGAAAGGGTTGGAAAAGTGAATTGAGCAACAGAGTGCAGGGTGTCATGAGAATAGAGCTGCAAGCAAAGATGGGGTTGTGGTGAGCTTAGTGTAAACCAAGATGCTTGCAGGAAAAGGACACTGACAAAGATGCTAGTGTTGGGGTAGGGACAGAAGGGGATGTAATCAGAATAATAGAGATAGATCTGAACTTAACTGAAGTGGCATTGAGCTGCGGGCGTGCTGCTATTTTAGTCCATCTCCTGGAACTGCAGGGTTATTTACTGGAAATCTAGTCTGAAAATGCATTCTTTGTGTAATGCTTTAAGTAGGAAGCCACCCCAAGGGACGCAAATTACCAAATCCTGTGACGTGCTGGTGTAGAACATAAACCCAAACAAACCAGGACTCTCAAAGGCCTATAGCTAAATATTTATTTCAGAGTCAATTTAAAAACAGAATTTTCATCCAGCAAGAGCACACAGTAATCCTGCAGGTCTAATTTGGCTCTGCTATTTGCTCACGCTGCATTCCTGGCCCAGACAGATTTTAATGTTCAAAGACTTGGGGGCTGCAGTGGGGTCAGTCCCGTCTGCATCAGGTAACAGAAAGGGCACTTTTCACAGCACGTAACAGTACAACACTTATTCAACACACATTATGGAAACTAATAATAGCTGTAACCCAAGTCTATTAGAAAAAAATTCATGGCCCAGGCAGGATTTATGATTTGCACTAGATTTACACACACGTTTAAGAATTAAAATACCGTTTAGTTCTTCAACCAGCCTCAAATTAAGATTCTCTGGAATTCTTCCAGTAGTAACAAGGCAAACTACCTTTCATGAATTTGAGAGACTCTTATTGCAAATCAATCTGTTGCTGACAAACAAATCAGGATTTCTTTAGGGAAGTTCATTCCTCTTTCTGAATGCTTTTGCATTCATGAATAATCATAAAGGTGCTTTTTTTGAGCACGTGGTCCTCCTGAATGAATGAATGTCTCATTGTTGATCTGTCTTTGTGGGCACCTATAAACTTGTGGTTGATCCATTGTATTTTTTTTTATACCTCACAGAAGCTCTGTGTGTGAGATAAAACTATGACAGCCTAACAGCTGAATTAAAGTCCTTGGGTACCAAAGTGAGGAACAGTAGCTCACCCTTGTTTATGTGTAATTTGGTATTTACATGCGCAGCAGTTTTGCTATAAAAGGCTGATCTTTTCTGGCATAACATTTCAAGAATGAGCAGATTTTATGAATTTAACTGTAGAAGTCTGTTATCAGTTTTCTATATCAATTAAAAAAAAAAAAAAGGAAGGAATAGGATCGCAGTGAGTCTGCCAAAACTGGCTATGAGTTTTGGTCACATGCTTAATGTGTTTGGTTGCCAAGGATAGTCAGCTGTAGGTGGCATAGTTGGTAGGTTTCAATCATTTGGATTCTAAAGAAAGGCTTTAAAAAAATATGTCTGATAGGACAGTGCATGGAAAAGGTTTTTTAATTAGTCTTACTATAATGATCTTACCCATACCCAGAGACTGCTTTAAAGAGGCAACTGTCACAATCCCCATTTTACAGAGGAGAACCTGAGGCACAGATGTATGGGCAAGATGTGCAAGGCAGGAGCAGGGCTGGGAGGAGAAGCCAGGTGTCCTGCCTGGCTCTGGGCTCAGTTCCTGATTTGGGGCATTATATGTTTCCTTTTAACAGACAGACATGCAAACGCCTGTCCTGACAAATTGCTTCTTATGCATATGTTTTCATTATTAATGCAACCCCAAGGCAGGGCAATTTAGTGGAAAAACAATGTTTCTCTAAGCCATCTAGATTTGGGGCCTGATTTATTTGCTATGAAGTGATCACTTTTGTCTTCCCGTTAGGACTGCTGCCATGTGGCCCCTGACACTGCTGAATCATCTCCTCATGCTCATATACACTGATAATATTTATTAAATGAAACACTTATGTCAACAATCAATGCTTGGCAGTGGAGGAGACATCACAGGAGATATCTTTAGTATCAAACGGGTTGTTACACAGCAGGATACAAGCACTATTTGCAAGTACACATTTATGGCTGTTGAGCTGGGTCTTTACTGATATGCATCCAGAGAAAAGGCACAGATTATAGGTAAGGACCGGTTGAAGTGTTATCATCCCAGTCTACCCTACTTCTTTAACACTCTGCAGATTGTTGTAATACTCTCTGGAACTACAGAGTTCAGATATAAAAGCAGGAGCAACTGCAAAAACCCACGTACCATTTTGCTTACTAATAAGTATTAGGGCAGTACAGGAAAATGGAGATGTACTGCTTGAACACAAAGAATAAGAGACAGATGTGGTGTGTCTGTATAAGCCTATAAACCAGAAGAATTGCAAGCAGAAAGCAGGACAGCAGTTGTGGAGAACAGAAGGACTCAAGTGTCCATTTCCCTAAGGTTCCTTTGGAAATTTCAGTGAAGTTTGAGAAGTTTATTGCATGTAGCACCATTCTGAAACCCAGCATCTCTTTGGAAGCTTTGTGCGGAGTGAGGAATCCAAGAGCTACAGGATTTGGATCAGGATCTGGCTTTCAGTCGTATTAGTCTTGTTCACTAGGGAAAAAAAAAGGAAGGGCCACAAACCACCATGTTACAAACCTTAAAAGTTGCTGTAGGTGAATTTTCCGCTGGCAGCTCTGCCCTGTGCCATAAACCAACATGACTTTCTGCTCAAAAATCCTTCTTTCCAAGAAGCCGTGAAGCAGAGACCAACTGGAGAGAGAAAAGGCTATTTTAGCTACTTTAGGCCTCAGGTTTCCGCTAGGAAAGTGGACTTTTCTACGAAAATGCTTTGTGCCCAAATGCTTGGGGAAAAAAATACCCAACTCATTTGGAATCTCATCCCTTGGACACGAGGCTCTTCTGTTCCCGTTCTGTCATGCTACATTTCAGTTTCTGTTTTACAGTCCTTGAGTCACCAAGTGACCAGACTGCAAACTCTTCCACACGTACTCACATACTCTTCTGCTCTGTTTGCCTCTCCCTTTGTTCCACTGGGATAAAGAATTATTATTTTGCTGAGAGGGAAGAAAGTAAATGATCGTGTGCAAGGTGAATGCGGAGCCTGCTTACTGGAGGTGCACACCTTAAAGATAAATAGCTTATAATTGTAAATGCCAGAACTGCCTTTTTTTTTTGCCTTGAGCTTGCGCTTGGAATTTGTGGAAGAAATCTGAGTGCTCTGATCCGGACTTGCTACCTAGGGCTTTGCTTAGTAAGCATTACAAATATCTAATAGCAAACCCACATTAATAGAGGAAAAGCCCAACCCCAAAGATTCAGAGATGTCTTGTATAAATAATTAGGAGTGGGCTCAGAATAAAAAATAAAATAACTAAAAAAAAAAATTTAATCCAGAAACACTGAATGCCCAGGAGCTTATGAGCATCCAGGTTCAGGGTTTGGATTCTGTCCTTCTTATAACTGCAAATCCAGAGCTGGGCTGGGCTCAGACTCTCAAAAGTTTGCTCAGGCAGGTTCAAAGACTTTCTGGTTTGGAGTAGGGGATCCAAATTATTTCCAAGAATAACTTACAGCTACATTTTTTTCCCTTGTCCTCCAAGGGCCTAACTATATTGCTCTTGGCTTATGGAACATGCATGGACATCAAAGGGGATCTTCTATAGTAAGACAATGTGTATCAGACCCTACACAGAAATAAAGAAGAAAAAAGACCATGGTATATTTTGAAATGATCTAAATTTTAGAGGGAATTATCTGGATGTCAAAATTTGGTACTGCTTGCTGCTCCATACTGCAAGGACAAGTAAATTAATATCCGGTTATATTATCCCTGTTTTATGTACCATATTTCATGGGTTTCAAACACTAATTCCTGAATCTAGAAATCTAGCATAAGAGATGGGACACAATCCAGAAACAACAGTGAAGTTATCAGCCATAGCTTTCTCTCAACATACCTACACTCCTTTGCTCTTTATTCTAATTTTTAGCTCAGCCAGGCTGAGGTGATAGTGGCGAAGTGTAGTGAGACCGCAGAATTATTTTTCTTAGCTGCTAAGATATGGTGGATGTGTGTTAGGCAGAATATATATTCTTCCAGACATGTCTCAAAGGGCCTGCTCATAGAAGTGTTTACGTGGAAACCACAACTCCCTGAGGAAAAGAGGGAGGAAAATTTCTGTCCACTTGCTAGTATTTGCTATAACCTCTGGCACCAGATTGTGTTCCAAAAAGAGATGGTTTTGTTGCTTTTTTTTTTAATGATACATTAGAAGCTGGGGAAAGCCATGCATTGAAAGCACATAGTCCTGTACTAACCAGGTTTTCAGCTTGACTGCAGGAGGAGAGTGTTCTCCTGGAATACGTCCAACATATCTGTACTCACTTGGAGTATATCTAACCGAAAGAAGGAACGTAATGGAGGCATAAAAAAAAAATACTCCTGTGAAGATGCATTTTAGCCAAAGATGCCAGCCACCCTGCTGACATGTTGGGGCTAGGTGGCTGCTAAGGATGGTTTGCTTAGGTATCTTTGCAGAAGGGAGACCTGAAAAGTTATCCATCCCAGTTAGCAGTTTTTTTGTGCTGTGAAAGAAAGGAAGAGAGATGAAATCTCTCTTCCTTTTTTCTTCCCTCTCTAGGTGATGTGTGGGGGATGAAACAGTTCTCTCTCGAACTGGTAGGAAAGCACAGCCAGGAGCAGATGTTCCTGGGAAGTTCCTGGATTTTAGGAAAGTGGGAAGGCCTGGGGTGTCTAATGCCTCCCCATCCCTTATAGTGAAATGGCAACTAGAAGATGAAAGAAGAGATCGTTCTCCCAGTACATGGCTTTTCTCACTGCCATGATGGCAGTGATAGTAATTCCGACTAGGAAGCAGCAACTGGCTTGACTGCAGTTACAGGAAGGTTATACACAGTATAACAGCTGGCATTTTGGAACATGGCCTACAAAATACACTAAAATGGTGAGTCACCTCAAATTTCACTCGGACATTTTATGTGTCCATGTGCAGCCATGGCAGGTTGTTTGCCATTTCCCGCTCTGCTAGAAAAACAGAGCCCACTTCTATTTACCGTAGTAATAAATTTACATATTTTCACATCCAAAGTGATGGAAAAAGGCTGAAACTCTACTACAAAAGCAGAGCTAAACTGAGATTTCTCTCCCGAGGGCCCAACGAACACGCTGTGAACAGTGCAGCTCCCCACCACTTTGCCTGCTAATCTTCCAGGGCTCTGAAACCTGAGACTCGGTAAAGCTACGGCGAGACTGAGAGCCTGTGCGCTGAGCACGGCTCGGGCTCAGTGGAACGACCTGCTCTCCTGACGCCGATTCTTCCTCTCGTGGTTTTCATACATTTTCAGTTGGCATCATAATTAGAGCCCTCTTTTTCTTCCTGTGTGGTTCTCCCCCTTGACACACACAGAGATTAGTTTTATTTCCTAAAAGCCCGAGAATATGCAGGCATAGCTGTATCTCTAGACAGATGGGAAAGAAAAGACCCAAGTAATAAAGCCCAGAACCAGCTTGAAGGTTCCATTTTAACCAAAACAGTGATTTAGCCTTTTATAATGACACCCTTAAGTTAGAAAGTTTAAATCGGGATGAGAGCTGTTGTTCCTATTCTGTAAGAACTTGTATAAGTAACTTGAGTGGAGGTTCCATGCTTGCAGATAGTTTTAAAAGATTTCAGGATGGTATCCTTCCTTCAGGTCACAGCACAAAAGAGAAATGAGTCTGACCAAAATACTGGTAGGAGAGCAGTCTTTAGAGGTAGAGGGACAAACTTGCTCTCGGCGTGCAGAACTGGGTCCTGATTCTTCATCTGGCTGCTAGAATCATTATAATGAAAAAACAAACCCCCAAAAGTCCTTGTTATATGAAAGAAATATTGCAGAGTGCCGTTTCCTGGAGCTAGCTTTAAACCAGAATCTCTTGTGTGGGTGAGACTGTAAGAATTCCTTTAAACATGACTTAGTTTGCAAGGCATCTGCACAGCATTACTGCTCAGATCCCTAGACCATCGCTTTTGTGTATGGAGAGCTTCAATGAATATACTGGCTTTTTGAGGGGTTTATTTTCCCCTGATTTAATGTTGTACCATCCTCTCTTCACCAAGGGAGTGGTTTCCTCATTTGTGATGTGGTAGCTTTTGCCAATTGAGGAAATTCCAGCTTGGAAAAAAAAAAATAATAAAAATGCATCAGCGTCTACAACATGTTGTTATAATTATGGCCGAGCCAAAAATCATTTGCATTATCTAGTTACAGGGAAGTTCCTACTCTGATCTGTGACTGAACTTTGCAACTTGACTGGCCTGGTCTTTTGCATTGATATTTTACTCTAAGAGCTTCTAGGGGAAAATACAAGGTAACTGTCAATATGTTCATGGAGCTAACTGTGTGTAAATGGCTACTAGCCGTTTATTTTAATGCATTTTCAGACCTGACCCGGCCCCAGAAAAAGGAAGCATTAAGCTCCCCACACCACCATGTTCAGCTGCATGTTTGCAAGCAGGCTTCCTTTCCCAGACTGTCTGCACAAACTATGGAAAGAATTCCCTGGCTGGCAGCAGCCTGGAAGGTGGCAAGAAAACAGAGCAGAAGCCGCTCTCGGCCGCACGGCCCCTGCAAGGCCCGTTCGGCTCAGAGATAAAGTTCAGCGCCGTGCGGTTTCACAACTGGGTTCACAGTGGGGACTGACGCTGTTTACTTTAGGGGAAGCTGGAGGGGTGCAAGGGAGAAGGGAATTGCTCCACCATGTGCTGCCAACTGCTCGAGGTCCCACTGCAGCCCAGTTCATAATGATTTATGCAGCTGCTGGATGGGCTCTGGTTTCAGGGATGTGAGCTGCAGGAGCAGGTGGGACTCTCAGGCAAGGACTCCAGAGCTGGGACAAAACAGAAAGAGAAATCTGTCCTTTTCCCAGGGTGGTGAGGGGTCTGACAAGGAAGTACTTTGTGAGCTTAACTTTCCCCCATGACGCCAGCCCCAAGGATCCCTGCAAAGCCACCTGCCACTTCCAAGGTAATAGGAGCCCATGTAAAAATGCAGAACTAGTCCAAAGTATAAGAGCAAATGTTGCACTGCTCAACATCTAAGGTAACTACTGCAGTAATTTTTCTGTGTGCTAAAAGTTCTCTGGGTCTGTGTACATGCACACTCTTTCAAGTCATCAACTCTGACATACAGCACTTGCCAAGCTAGGATTTTGTATCACCTCCCACATTAACTGTGGCACAGAGAGGGACAGGATGCTCTTTACTGCCATTCGGGGGATTCTTCTCCAGGGCTTGCTATTGATGTTTTTACAATTTAAAGAAATCTGTAATTTAAAGCCACAATACCCAGGCCAATGATAACAACAGTTCTCCTATTGAGCTCTGTGGAAGTCCACATCCTCCGTTTTGTATTCCCCCTCTCCCCTGCCTGTACTTGATGCGTTTTGCCAGTAGGCTGATCTCAGAAGTCATTTTCAAAGAACAGAAGCTTCTGTGATATTCATTTCAAATGCTGTTTTCACAGTGAAGTGTTTGCGTAGGGGAGATCGCTCTGGGCTAAAGCTTTGTGGTTGAGGAAAGGGCTGGGAAGGGCTGATTTCCCGGAGATGCCAGGGACTGAACCTGGCTTCTCAGTTCACACCTTAGTCCTCTGCAAGCCACTTAATAGTCCGTGGCAGGGATGATGTGCTGCCCTCCTCAGGCAGGGGCTGTGATGAAGGTGAATGCAGATGGAAAGCCCCGTGCCTCAGTTCAGCTGGAGATCCTCATGTGCATTTCAGGCTTTGTGACTCTAGGCTTATAAGTGAAGATTTGTTGGTATCAAGTTAATCTCTTAAAAAAAAAAAAAAGAAAAAATATTCATTTTCCAGTTGGGCTATAATTCTTCATGTATGATAGACTCCTTTAAACCTGGTGGTTTTGACTGTTTCTCTTGGAAGATGAATTGTTATTGGAAGGAAGTCTGGGCTCATAAGGAGAAAGATGGGGGGAAAAAAAGCATTTAGACCACAATTTCAAAGTGACCTCGTTAGCCCCTCTAAGTGAGCAGCACTCCAAGTCATGGCAGTGATAGACCAAAGGACACTACTATGTGTAAGGCCTCCCTGGCCTCCTGTGTGCTGTGTGTATTTTTCCCATAGCCTTCTTTGCACTCTGGCCAAGCCAAGATCTGTGTTTGGGAAAACTTCTCAGGACAACTGAAGTCTCTTTAAGTCCAGCTCTGAGCTTCTCTTTGCTCTGTTAGTTTGGCTGATGCAGATGCTGGAGAAAAGCTGTCGTGAAGGTTGCCGAATGAAACTGGTTAAAAGGAAGGGGGGAACTGAGCAATTTTCATGTGTGTATGAATAGAAGTTGTAGTTTCTTTGCTTGCTGAGGACATGGAGAAAACTGTCAGCTTTATGAATTCATTTTTCTCACCTGTATGGAGAGGTACAGGTTGATTTCACTCTCAATCACTTCAAAGAACTGAAATTCCTTTTTTAATCATGGGTGATGCCCAGCTGGTGACTGGTCCCTATCAGTGTTTAAGAACTGCAACAGAGTTTTGAAAATAATTTACCATGTGTACATGTTATGCTGTTTTATCACTTCCTGCTGGCACCCTGCCCTCTTAGCTGCTCTCTGGTAAAATGGATAGGACATTTGTAGCAGAGTCTGCAAAGCTGTGCACAGCCCTGTGTTGTTCACAGGCATCTACATACCACCATCTACACATTTCCCTGTTCAGGTGGGGAAGTAACTGGGACATGAAGGGCAGAAAAACCATCCCTCTGCCTCCAAATAGCCACATTTGCATCATACTAGTTTTAGAACACTAAAAATCCACCCTGGACTAGTTATTTTCAGAATTGCAACCTAAAGGATGGCATCTTCAGTTCCTTTTTGTACAAGTGTACTCAATTCCTGTCTCTTCTGGGCGATACCTCAAAAAACACAGTGCGTAAGAAGAGCTGGAGGCTGTGTCTGGGCTTTGTTTTCCAAAATAACAAACTCCTTTTGGAAACTTCGGTCTGTGTTTGCATGCATTGGTATCATGACTTCTTGCCCCTCACCATCCTTCTTCCAAAGTCAGGCGATTCCGCAATAAACAGAAAGCAGAAATTCTTTGCAGGCATCTTCTGTGTGACAGGCGATTGGATTGACAGCTTTTGAATCAGTTCTTTGGATGCATCTGGATTTCCTAGTAAGACACTGATACCACGTCATGTAATTTGGGAAGGGGATACATGTCAACACTCATTTAATAGTTAGTTCAATGAGTCAAGCACCTAACTAACTATTGAAAAATTAAGCTCCAAGTTGTATAAGTAAACAGCTTTGAGATGCTATTTCTAAGCACATAAGCCTGGCCACTGAAATTGTTCAATGACCCTCAACAGGTTGTTGTTATACCAGTCTGTATGGTGATTATCTTTTTCTCCTAACTTTGGAGTACTCAGGAGGACAGAAATGTCTGTTTATATGAAAGCCTCATCAAAAACATAAATGAAAGGAAATAGAAAAGAGTTGTGAATATCTGAAGGCTTTCATAGTTGGGCCTTTAAATTGTGACATGTTTGATTCTCATTTCTAAATATGCACTGTCAGAAAGACCATTTGAAAGTTTAAAGATGTTATGTCATGAGAATTTCAAGCATACTATCCTCATTGAGCATCCCGGAAAATGAGGACTTGCTGCTATAGCTTAATCCCCTTTTAGTTTTCTTGTCAAGAAACGTGCAAATTTATTTTGCTCATTTGCCAGGAAGAAAACAAAACTCCAGTTCCTCACCTTCCTAGAAAATTCCTTACTACTCGTCTCCTTCCTTGTAACGTAAGCCAGTTGAACCCCTCTGATCAGTAATATAAAATATGTGCTAGATTCATCCCAAAAGCATCGGCCCCTGGATTAATGTGTGCTTTTCCTTGTGCATCCATCCACTGGCCAGCCTGCTGGCTGCCTGCCTGCTCTGCGCATCAGATGATGCAGACCACCATCGGTCACTGGTTCTGTGAGCTTGGTATGGCATCGACCTAGGCAGGCAGGGTGGAAACTACTACTGGAAGACAAAGCTGTGTGTCTTTTTATTTTTAATCCCCACTGGTTTTTTAGCACATTGAAAGTTAGGATTATAAAGGGTTTCATTCTCCCTTTTGCTATAATATGAATATAGCAGTGAATTTGTACCTTTCTGGTGATCTTTGCTTTCTGCTTCCTGATATTACTTGATGTTTGTAGTCAGATTATCTGCACATCTTCTCTTGAGACCTCTTCATACTGACTGTGTGTATTTCAGTATTTTTGCCAAAGAAAAAAATAAATGGCAAAAAGCAGGGACTATCTCCTGCTTCCTCCAAGTGTTTTACTTCTGCAACTGAACTGGTTCCTATTGTTACTTGCTTAGGACCAGGATGAACAATACAGACAATACTTTTTGATGTAGCCGAAGCCAAAGTATAGGCAGAATGAGTACTTCCAAGCTTACTAAGATTATGGGATAAACAATATGACCAATTATGTAATTTCCTAATGGGTTATTTCCCATTTTTTATTGCTTTTCGGTATTTTTCTTCCCTAACGCAACAGAAATCTTGCTCTTGTTTGCTAGGCCAAGATTCAAACGAATGCAGAGATAAAAATGAACCTAGAAGTTTTTAACCCAATGCTCCCTCCTGTTATTGTTAACAGAAAAGTCCAGCTGTGATGAAGAGACTGTGTCCCAGTGCTAACTGGGGGACCACAACAGAGGCAGGCACTTGGTGGGTTTAGCTAGCAGCCAACACTGTAGTTCTCCTTGGAAATTCAGGGATTGGTGTGCTGGGACACACGCACAGGATGAACTTGACTAATACCAACAGCAGTAAAAGTGAAGTGTTTTAGCTGAGGACTGAACTCAAGTCTCACATGGCAAACACAGCCTCGGAAGCATGCGCCAAGGTTCAGCAGTAATGTCTTAGCCTGTATAACATCTCTTCACTCAGCTGAGGCTTCAGATCCAATTCTGAATTGAAAACATTTAGCTCTGATATTTATACACAAGCAATGAGGCTGACATATGGGAAGAGAAAGGGCTGGTACATTTGTTCTTCACTAACGCTGGCAAAAGAGTTCATTCTGGATTACCAAGGCTTGCGGCCTTCCTTGAGTGTTTGGAGGAAATGTGGATTGTGGCTCTTTGAGCTCATCAGAATTGCACGCAAGCACTTTTGGGTACATTTAGGGGGACAAACAGGGGGTGAGGCAGACCTGGAGGATCATTGTCACAAAGGAAGTTTCCACTTTGTAGCATTTATGCTTTATTCTAATTGATTTTATTTGAATGAAACCTAATGTTAGACTCAGGGATGTTATCAATGTCATGCTATTCAAAGAACAGGAAAATACTTCTAACCCACATCAAGCTCCTTAATTCCTTTTGACAACAGCAGCATAACCCCATATTCATCTGGCACTGCTCAGATAGTATAGTTGTTAAATAATATTGGACAACTTAACATAGAGGTAAACTCTTTCTAAATTAAGTGTAGAGGATGACACACTTTATAGGAAGGTCATTTCTCCCATCTTTTAGTAAGCTCTGTGGTTTGTCTGTGATACCCCATGAGAACATTTATAACATTCGGGCCTTAAGGATATTGATAATTTTTAATGTGGCTAGAACAATAGATATGCAACTGCAAACATGACAAATAGAGGATGCTTATTTTATGGACGTAGCCTAGAGTATTTAAACATAATACTTTAATCCTCGCAACACTGTCTGTTAAAGTAGGATTGTATTATAACAAGAATGTATGTAAAAATTATATCTATTTAGTGCATCTGATCCATCCAGGCTCATTTCAAAACTTGGTGGAAGCCAATGGACTTTCCATTGCCCTCCATCAGGCTTTAGATTATTCCTTACTGGTCATTCAGTGGAGTATGTGGCTATCTTTGTACTAGTGGCAAGCAGTAAATTCCACAGGTCTTGGTTTTTAATGATGAACCACCACCTTTAGGATATGGGGATATGGATTACATCCTTGCTGGCAAATCAGCAATACTGATCTCGATTTATATGTTCCCTTGGGCTGGGTCTTTGGCTAAAGACATAAATAGTCTCAGTCCTTCTTAGGTGGCCCATGGTAATTAAGCGTAATTTTCCTTCCTTCCAAGCAGGCCCGATAGCTAACTCCAGCACAGCCTCAGCTCTGTGCTGCTGCGTTGCCGAGGCCCAGCTGGGGCTACTGCAGGCAGATCTGGCAGTGTGTGCAGTCCTGTCAGTGCTGACCAGGATGGTTTCTGCAGATGTGGCCTGTAACAAACCCGGGGGGTCTGTCTTGTAGCAGCCTCCCCCGGTATAGACTTCTCCTGATGGGCTCTGGCGTGTGCTGAGCCAGTAAAGCCCCGTGGTCAGCCGACCCCTTTCTGTTTGTAGCAAAAGAAAACGGGGAAGCCTCTCTGTGTGTTTTCAGGTCACCCTTTAATAACTTGCCAGATCAGTATCAGCAGCTGAGGAACTAGATCCACAGCCCAGAGGCAGATCTCGTACACTATTGAGACTGTCCTTTAAGCGGAGTTACAGCTGAGCTGGAGACAAAGGTGCTCCAACGAACTGTGCCACTGCTGAATCTTCAGAAGTTGAAACTGCAAGTTCCTCGCAGACACTGGGTTTCAGTCGTGGTTTGTTGTGTATATAAATGAAAGAAGAAATATCTGTATGCAATGCTGAGGCTTGCAGTGTCCGCATTCATGACTCAAGGACTTGCTTTGCCTGATCTTGCTAGGAGAGGAAGCTCTCTCTCACTCCCCAGTTTTGACGTCACAAGTCAGAAGATAATTTGTTGAGCTGTATGCTGGAAAGGACTATGATATAAGAAGTACACATGGCTGATTGGGGCTTCACGGTTCGGGGAGCTCCGCAGTTCTGCGTAACAGTGCAAGAAAGCCCATTCAGTTCGGTAGCAACAGCTCTCTCAGCAGAAGTAGCTGCTCCCCAGACCTCTGGCAAATTGAAAGGCCAGACTTAGCCATGCTGTTCCTTAAAAGTGACATAGCTACAGGAATGGATTTGTGACAAGATGGCAAAAGAACAAATGCCACCATAAACGAACAACAATGAAAGGCCGTAAGGGGTGAGGGGGGTGGGGGGAGAAGGAAAGAATTCCAGAGTAGGCCAATGTGCTTACACAAGACAATTTACACAATCACAGCATTGTACAAAGAAACAAAGATATGGCCTTGGGGAAGCCACTGCCATTTTGTAAGTAATAGTTAAAAAATGCTTGCACTGACTGTACCAAGAAATGCCTGTAGAGGCAGGGGCCCTAACAGGGAGTAGCAGGCAGCACCCCAGTGGGTAAACAATAAGACATGGCTCTCTGAGCAAAAGACTGGCCCCTCGTAAACACAAAAGGCTTTATGCAGAGTTGCATGCTCTGGCTGTATCTCTGAGCCATGCAGCCTCACACTGGCCTTTGCGTAAATACTTCTGGGATGGATGTATTCTTAGACATGCACAGGGACAAGAGGTTTCACAGCAAGAGCTTCCATCCTCACTTTATATTATTGTTTGCGTCTCCGGTGCGTTGGGAACTCGGCATGCTCAGCTGTGTTTTTAGAGCAAGTTCCTCCAGCATGGCTTCTTTGTTCCTGTTCTGCTCCAATCTGCTTGTATTTAGGCTTCCCCAGCAGGGTGGGAAAGCTCCACAAGTGTCAGTAAAATATTAAGTTTTGTTTTCTTCTTTCAAACTAAGAATCTAGCAATGAAGAAAAAAAAAAAAGAAGTGCTTTGGCAATGAAGTATTGTGGGGAAAAAATGTGTTTTTGCAGCTAGGAATATAAATTATTGGTGACTGATTTGGGAATTTGGTAGCTGACATTTAAAACAAGCAGTAGCTCCCCAAGGTCATCGAAGCAGAATGCCTGACTGGATGAGGTGGCTTTAAAGTGCTGCCCTGAGTTTCCAAAATGCTGGTGATTAGGATTTCAGACCATGGGAATCCTAGTTTGATGAGGCGATTTATGGCATGGTCTGTTGTTGCTCAGTATTTCTTTTCTTTTCTTTCTGTGTTATCATAAATTACGATATAAGCAAAAGGGATATTTTAAAAGTAATAAATAAAACCTGGGAAAATGATCCATTAGGAGAGAACCAGTCATCAGGTTATCTAAGGGAGCCTTAATGTATCAAGTAGCTGACTTCATGGAACCATGGTAGGTTTTGGTGGCAAAATATCAGTCTAGAATAAGCTTGCTAATAAGTTTTATATTCTATATATTTCAGAAATAGAATTATACCTTTGTAGATATATCAAACACAAATTTCAAGGGAGTAAAAAAATTACTGGGGGCAGTTGCAAGTGAGGAGTGTCAGGCTGCTACAAAGGAAGTGGTTGTGAATGTTCTTAGTACTATTCTATGTGAGACTTCAGTATAAATGCCTAAGAAGAAAATTGATAACAGTAAGGTATAGCTGTCAGGGTAGGAATGGCAGACATGCTATTCTTTCAGCTACTTGAAGTCAGACTACATAGAGCACTTCCAAATATACTGCCTGAAAAGCTGCAGCACCAGTCAAGGCAACGGCAGGGCTAACTAACTCAATGGGCCGTTCCATTTCGGGTTGCGATTGCTGCTTCCTCCAAGCCTCCAACAATATCATTCCTCTCCATCCTGCTGAGACTTTCACTTACAGATAGAACTGTGTAAATATCTGCTACAGTTAAATAGCGGGAAATGTCACGTACGTGTGTCTTATTTTCTGATTTCCTCACTTTCTAGTCAGAGTAGACAAAGACTTCCCAAAGACGAGAGGACAACCCTTCTCATGCCCTTAGTTGGACAAGATGTACAAACAGTTAAGCTTCAGTTTCCAAGTAGGTAGGTTCAGCATCAGAGAGAAGCAAACTGTCTTGCCACAGATATATATGCACAGGTTAGGTGAGATTTGGGTTTATGTAACAACATAAAATGAACAATTACTCAATGATACTGATAGTGCTTAAGATACCTCTACTCATGTAGTCCCAGGTGCCTCTGAGGATCTTCAACAGCTCTCCACTTAGCAAATCCCTAACTTTAAGCCACCACTTTGTGATTGTGTCATGGCTTACCACATGAGGAATTGCGTTGCTCTCCTGGTACTTCAGCTTCTGTCATCTTCAGATTCTTCTGTACTAACAGGCTAATATTCAAATATATAATGCAGCCAAAAGTTTGAAAACGTTTCTTCTCCACTATGTTTATAAAATAATTTGGTATACAGGTGTTCCTGGGTGTGTGTCTGTGCTGGTTTGTTACTAACACGCCTGGTAAAATATTCTGAGTTGCACTAGTGACCAGTGATTACACATGGCTGTTTTGTTTCAGTTTTTGTTTTTCACTGGAATGTAAATCTTGTAAGATCAAAGGGCTCTATAATCAGAAAGAGGTTATGAAAGAAATGTTTCCATCTCTTCCTGCCATGTGCCTTACGGCTACAAAAGCAGTTCTCTTTCAACCCTGAAAATAAATAATAATAAAAAAGCAAACCATTAATTAGAATGTGGAATTGACTTCAGTGTGAAGCACGGAAGCTTCATCACTGAGACATTTAAAATGGGACAGCAAGAGAGGGAAAATCCTGCGCCTAGGGGAAGACTGTGCTAACTTAGATGACTGAGCAGGCATTCTCTGGCAGGATTTCCAGGGGTCTGCTGCACAGCAGATCAGCCATAAACCCAGGAGGCTGTTACACCAGCTGAAATTTTAATGTGGCCCATGAATATGTAGAAACAGTTTATGTCCTCTGAAGAGAGCCTTTCTGGGGAATTGTAACTGTTTACGTTTGTAATTCTGGAACGGGAATTTCAGGTTTGTGTATGGAACACTGGAAAAGTGAGCTAAGCAACACAAACCAGTATTCAACTTATTTTTGAGAAATCTTTTGTAAAACTGATGTTTTACATGACAGTTATCACTGTCCTCCTGCCAGAAGAAAGGAAATGAACTGTGCTGTCATTTATACCCCGTGAAAAGACATTTCATAGCTTAGAAGGATTTCTTGGTTTCTCTAGTGACTTGTTTCTCATGTAAGCTTGCTGTCTTTATATTCTGGTCACGTATGGAGCCAAGCAGAAGCAGCACTAAAAAAAGATAAACTGTAGGGCCAAATCCATTCTAATGTAACTTCACTGCAGTTAGTGGAGTGAAGCCAACAGAGAATTTGTCCCAAATACTTTGGAACAACAACTAAGTATTAAAATGAAGCCTAATAGAGCATTAGGGCTGACAGGAGTAACAGGAATTTATTTCTTTCACTCAGAATATAAAGAAAAATGGTAACAGGAGAACTTTCCAAAGCTGTAATAAGCATGCACAACCTCTGTCTTCTCTGAAAAGGAAGCTTGCCTTTCCCATAGGCTTCCAGAAATGCGTCTCCCTATAAATGTACACCCTTATCTCCTGCTTTTGATCGGTTCACTTGTCCAGTTAGGTCCACGCAACTGCTTAACTTTTAAAGCTGAGTTCTTGCCAAAGCTGTCAGTGCTCTCAAAGTAAAACAAAACATTGCACATGTAAAGAAAAAAAAAAAAAGTGTGTCCCTGATCAAGACGATAGGAATGACCTCCTAGGACAGATGTACACCACATCACATAATAAATATATCGTTACTGCATATGGCATGACATCACAGATGTGCCTGAACACACTTAATGATTTAGCACCTTTTGCTGTGAGATAAAGCTGTGCCAGATTAAGGCATAAAGCAATCCAGGCAGCTGAACTATGAAATGCTTTCACAAAGACCACAAATAAATAATTTAATAAAGCGTTCTGTTCTTTACAATGCTGCATGTTCAATACTAAGGGACAACAGGTGCTCCATGATCAAAGATCTCCAGTTGCAAAGATCTGTAGGACAGAGAAGCAACACTCTTTGGGAGCAAGGGTTGTGGGGGCTTTTTTCCCCTGTTTTTCTTTTTTTCATGTGGATCCTTTCTAGAAGCTCTCGCATTCAGTGTAACTCCCTTCCACACAATCCAAGTCATTTGCTTTTCTAGAGGAAGAATTCAAGAAACTTTTATTTAAGCCCATCCAGGGCCCATAGTTAACATGGTATTCTTCATTTCGATCTCGGCTATATTATTTCTCTCTTCTAACCCTGTTTGATTATGGCAGAATTTGCAGAGGTTCAAATAAGAATTCCCAGGTTTAGATTCCTAACAAACACTTTCTAGGCTTGCTAAAGCAAATTGGATATATCTAAGTGAGAGGCTTTTAGTATCACCCATACCCTGGCTGTAAGGAATAAACCAATAACTTGTCCTGTGTTTTTCATCACGACTGTCTCCATCCCTCTGCAGTTCAGCAAAAGTCTATAAACATGCGCCACTATAAGGAAAAGGCAAATGTCCTTGCTCTTTCAGAGCTCCATAAAAGGTTAGCTGGGATCCGGTTCAGTGCAGACTTTTGCAAATAATATATTATCTGATTTGATTAAAGTGACTTCTAATTCTTGATGAGTATTCTCACTCCTGTGACTGAAAACAGTAACCTCTTGTGCTGCTTCCACAGTCAGCACCTAACGATGCAGGAAAATAGCACAAGCTGTTGATGAGGTCACTGGCCAAGTTTGAGGCATGTAACTGCAAGGTTACTTGAGCCTCCCTAGCTGGACTCATGTTCTTTCCTAAATTCTGATGGCTGCTGTTGGCCTGCACCACTCAAATGACCTCTAAAGAGAACAGCACCTATACTAGCTGGAGATATTTGAGACAAGGTACAGTATTGCCCCTGAAACTGAAAATCACCTGAAATCTTAGTTTCAACATCTTCTTTTGAAGATATTACTCAGGGTTTCTAAAACAGTACAGGAAGT
>JANHFX010005673.1:93324-135733 GCA_027560015.1 Chloroceryle amazona
TTCATCAGTACTGGAACTAACAGGGCACTGTGCAGAGCATTTGCCTCTGTCTGCTTCGAGGGAAGATGACACATGGATTCTTCACACTGGGCTCACCACCCTCTGCCCAGGCTTACCACTCTTGTTACGGTACCAAGTATGCCAGTACCAACTATGGAATTTCTCCCCAGCGTATTTGTTTCCAGTTTCACCCATTATGAACCTGGTGCTGAATGGGTAGAAGTTCTTTTGCTCTCACACAGACCTTGAGAATACCACCTCTTGGAACAGAACAGTGCAGTGAAAGCAACTGCTTTGGTGAGTCCACCTGAAGCCTGACAGAGTGATCACTGTGTTGTGGTAACTGCAGCCCAGGCTGATGCTAGACCCAATTCCAGTCCTTAACTCCTCCTTTAGCATATTGACAGTGATGCAAAACTCTGCTGTGCTATTTCATGCTTGTCATGTGGACAAACAAGCAAGGATCAACTGTTGACTTCCCCTTGGGCTCACAGTTTTGTCAATCACCTTTTTTCTGCTAATACATACTTATCTTAAGGTACTAAGACAACTGTGGTGTAGTGTCTACCCACTGCAGTTGGCAAACTCTAGCAAAAGGCTCTAAAAAGGTATGAAAGTTTGGGAATTAACTGACTGCTTCTTGCTTGTTCATTTTCCCCTCCATTTCCAGATAATTTTGCTAGAAAGAAAACTTTATTTCATCCTTCCCTTATTCTGGATCATATGGATCAGAACAGAACCTAATCATGCATCTTGTTTTAATCAAAATAGGCAGAGATAGCACCAGGAGAGGACTCTATTTTTATCATCTGAGAAACAGCTGAAGTTAAAGCAAGAAATAAACGGCAGACTAAATGAAATTTCAGTGGTTCAGACTATGGTTATCACCTGGCTCCAGAACAGTCCCAGAAATACATGCTAGGTCCTAATATGCATACATGTGTTCTGGGGTGAGAATGATTAGGTGAGGACAAGGCTCTGTGCTACTCTGAAGAAAGACTGAAAGGTTTACTCTGTTCATCTCCTATTCCCTTCTATGCCCCACTTCAGGAAAAAAAAAAAAAAAGACAAGGTTTCTTACGACAAATCCCCAAAACTTCAACTTTTGGTTTTGGCAGATGATTGCACTGAACAAGTGTTTGCAGATAAACAGGGTGAGAGAGAAATCAGGCAGGCATGCTGGCACAAATGTCACTGCATTTAGAGTAATGCTGCACACAGCCATAAGCAGGTTAGACAAGAAGTTCATGGGAACAGTGTCATCAGAAAAACTGAGGGGATGGGAAGTGTGATCTTAATGTTTTCTTCTGATTGCTAGACATAGTCAAGATCCTTTGTCAAATGCAGAGACTCTGTTCACCTGGGCAGGAGCAAAGCTTCCTGGTAAGAAGGCCAGAGGTCCTTTGATACTAATCTTCGTGTGTTCCATGATTCACTACGTTGCTCAGAGGGTAAAAACTCCAAAGGAGAAAGGTCTGGTATTAACCTCCTTGCTCACTATTTGTGAGAAGCTGCCTGTCATGCTAGACCTGGTTGAAACTCATGGATAGAGGCATTTCCTGACCCAATAATTTTATCCTCTAGACAATGAAATAGACTGAAGATCAGAATACCCTGTAGGATTACTTTTGTTTTGAGAGTCTGTGGAGTACATGGTATCAGCTCTGGTAGTCTTATTACCGACTACAGTGGCTACATCAAAGTCCACACAAATCAACCACACTTCTGGCATCGAGTGGGGAAGTTCTTGGGTAAAGTAGACAATGGTGTTAAGGTAATTGCAGTGTTGGCTTTATGGACAGTGCATCTTTCCTCCTTAATTCAAATTTGTCTCTTTTAAGATTGAGATTTCATCTTATGCTTTCAGTCTTCTCCTGTGAAGAAGGCAAAGGCTTAGGCTATATGTGAGGCTGCAAGTTCACAGAAGCAAAGTCAGGAAGCATGAGTTAAAAAACCCCAACATTTAGACCTGCAAATAACAGCTGGGCATAGAAAAAATATGAGAAAGAACATGAATCTTTCAGCCTGTAGCTGAAGATCAAACACATTGAGAGAAATTGCTTTTTCCATTAGTGTTTTCACATGGCTCTGCCTCCAAGCTGCAGGCAAGACCAGAAGCAAAAGTGCCAAAATATCATGAGAAAAGCTGCTCTTGCAAAATTTTTGGCCTGACCAGAAGTAGGAAAATCTCATGAAAGCCTGTTCTCGTCTGCTTTCCAGCCCTCCTTGGCACATCAGGAGGCTAAACCGGGTTCCACTTGGACATTTTGAACCATATTTGAATTCTTGTTTGGTTTCTCATGCCTTTTGTACACAGTACGCTGTAAACCTGCAGTATGTCAGCTGTGCTAACTTGATACACTTATCCCCAGACCTGGGCAGACCAGCAGTGATGGAGTATATTTCAACCTTGTCTAAAAAGTATTTATCATTTACTACTAAGCAGAGATCCTGAGTGCATTGCAGTAAGAGCTATACAAAAGGATAGAACAATACTTTGGCCACAAGAGCTTAGACTTTAATAGGTAAGATGGGATTTTGCTGCAGTTCCTCATAAAGCACAGATGGATAGTAGCACTAACCCAAGTACATACAATTAATCAACACTGAACCTAGATTTTTTTGAATCCCTGTCCAGAGCTTAAACCCCAAGATGATTCTCTCACATCCAAATTGATGTGCTACACATTACAAGAAGTGTAAATGCAAACAAAAATATCTGAAAAGCCTGTTGTGCCCGAAGCTGGCTGGGATTCAGTCTGTCCTCAGTGAGCTCACAGTCAGCCGAACTCACTCCAACCACAGAAGTCTGTATATTCTATTGTTGTGCCTGCAGCAGACAGTAAGCAGAATTGATTTTAAAGTTAATGTGCACAATGTCTGTGCTTATTAACAGACAAAAAACCCAAACACTAACTCTCGGGTTCTGCAACTAGTGAAACTAATGCTGACCTGCAGAAGAAAAAAATATTTTTTTGAGAATATATAACTGTAAATTTGAGCACTGGAATGACCAAAGAAAGGGAAGAAAGTTGGAAGAACTCGCTGACTCAGTGAGCCTCTGGGGAAGTCAAGTTCTCCAGGAATTTCTCCATGACTTCAGGGTTAGTTACTGAAAGCCATGTTATTTTACTCTCTTTAGAGCTCGCTATTTTACTTGCTATAATGTAACTGAAGTAGTACAGCGATTCCCATTAAACAACTCCCTTCCTCAATGCAATAAGCAACAATGATTGACTTTGATGAACTACAGACATAGTCCAGTCACTCTTTACATTAAAGAAATAACCCAAACTCGCCATGCTGTTTCCAACCTGTATTTTACAGTTAAGACACAGAGCCAGTAGCAACATGCTAGACTGAAGCTGCAGGGACACATGTATTTACCAAGGAGGACCTGGCTATGATTTTGAACAGCACAAATTCCCTGGGGAGAATGTGTGGGGTACTGCAGAGCCTGAGGGCAAACTGGTAGAGCCAAGAAATATATTTCTGACTGTGCTAGAACGATGTCTCATGCAAAGTCCATTAGGCAGAACAAACACAGCTCTGTTTTATGTGATGCGAATGGATTCTAAGGGCACATTACCGCCTTCTTGTAAAAAAGGATCTTCTTTGTGACCAAAATTCCTGAGCATACTGCACACTGCAGCTAAACTGGGGAGGTCTGCACACAATCTCTCTGTTGTATTTCTGTGGTGAATATGCGGTACTGCAAAAGACAATAGCAGATGGGCCAGTCCTCACCGAACAGGGAATGGGATTATCTTTCTTTAGACTTACAGTATTTTCATAACTGACTAAACCGAATTGAACCGTCTAGGCTCTAACATGTGAAGCGGTATCAAAGCGCAGCTTCTGGACCAAAAGTAGTCCACAACTTGGCCTAAAGGTGCTGTGATGCCGTGCTCCACGCTGACGCGGTACGAAGGCAAGGCGTTACGAGTGGATCCTGTATGCAGGATGTCAGGAGAGAGACCAGAGTCTGTCACAGAAAACCCGAGATATGTTAGGAAGGTTTCTTACTTTTATTTTATTTACCATTTTTTTTTTTTATTTTTAATAAAGTACTTGTCTCTTCCATTGTGACATTTCCCATCCCTGTGGGACTAGGGACCTTTGTGACTAAGAGCCACACCTAGCAGAGTGAATTCAAGACAAAGGACCAGACTGTAAGTTATTAATAGTCTTGCTCTTGCTTCACTTCAAGATAAAAGAAGACGGTGACTGAAACTTGTTCAAAGAAAGAAGTGTAATATTAGCTTTTGTTAGCTGACCAATGCATTCCTTGGGGTACCACTATGTTCTTCATTTCATCTAGTTCCCAAGAGTTACAACTTTGCTCCAAAGAAGTAAAAATTAACATCCAACTTTGATGGCAAAACAGCAAACCATTGCCTTCCAGAATTTCTCTTCTCTGATAGTTAACCATTCCCAAGTGCTTTAAGCACATATTCTCTGAAGTAGTAGGTTTGTCATTGAAGAATATTTTCCATAGACCTATCATAGTCATCACCCAGCTGTGCTGGTTTTCTTTCCAGAAATACATCATTACCTGAAAGTACATGATCAGTACCAAAAGTATTAGAACACTTAATGCCATCCCAAAGTATGTAATCAAGTCCTTAATGGTCAGGACTGACACTAGTCTGAATGTCACTGCATTTCACTGTGAGATAGGGAGCTTTAGAGTGGATGTCTTAGGAGGGTGAGACAGCATTAATCTCCCATTTCAGCCTGCAACTGTGCCATGGAAAAGCCAATCATGCTATCTAAGGGACAGGCACACATAGGAATGATGGAATTAGCTGGATTTAGTTGGCTGAGGCTGACTAAATCACAAAAAGGTGTCAGGCATCTTGCAAAACTCTTCTGTTTAGATCCATACAGAAACACACACAGTAGACTGTACCTTGAAGACAGCTTCTGCAGCTTTTAGGTTTCTAACCGGTCTCTAATGAGAAGAATGGCAGCTTGCTACAGCCAAGGCTTTCTGTATCGCTCTTGCCATGGCACAAGGAATGACAACAAATGTGAAAGCCTCATCTTTCTTGAGCTAGACATACTCTGAGAGCTATACCAGTAGGCATGTTGCCCCCCATTTTGTGCACAGTGCATCTTTAGAAGAGCTGAGGGGGCCAGTGATCCTGTAATTTATCTGTCTTAAAAGGTGGATATATTTGGCACTGACTGGCATCTATAGGATGGAATTTTTCATAAGTGAACTTCCATCTTGAGACTTGTATCTTTAGTGACACTCTGGGGAATAATAACCCACAAGCACATGCTGAACTTTTCTGTTGAAGGTATTCTCTCACTGTTGATGACTATGGTGGTGGAGTGTGTCTTCTAAAGAGGAAAGAAAGACTGAGAGAATTGGTAGAATGTATGAAAACTCCAAGATGACATTTTTCCCATGGACTAAAGCAAGGTTATGAGGTTGACTTGAATGAGAAGTAGTAGTTCTGAGACCAAAAGGGCCCAAGAAAGCTGTCTTCCAGACTGCTGTTCAAATGCACCTGCATCTGTAGCCTGTAATCGGTTTGTTGCAGTCCCCCGATCCATCAAGTCATTTGCTTTCCCTTGAGCTTTGGCGGAATACTGGTGTATGAGATACATGTTTAACTTCTAATATAGCTTTCTCTAGAGTGAAACAGTGTTAGTTGAAGATGAAGACAAGAATACTCTCATAAATGGCTCTAGAAGGAATCACCACCATGATACAACTCATTAAAAATGTGCAAAATTAGGGAAGTTTAGTGTAACTGCTGCTTATTCCTTCCCGGTCCTTGGTTCTTGTATGTCTTGACCAGCTTAAGCCACAGCTCTTGAAAATAGAAAGTTGAAAGGGAAATCATAATTGGGTTGATTTAATAGTGAGAGAGAAATTAGAACAGGGACAACTTCTGTTGGCGTTTAGAAACCATTAGTTTGAGTGATGATAAATACTTATGGGTGTAAAAGTGATCAGGATTGATTTGTAGGAGTTAAAAATGAGATCTTGGCCTTAGTGTAAGACTATAAAGTGTGACTGAAAGTGCAAGAAGCAAATGGAGAGGAAGAAAAAAGATTTCAGAGAAACTTCTATACCCAAATAGAAAAACAGCTAGCATCACAAATTCAAACATCATCGGGTGATGATTAAAGCCAGGGGAATAACTTTTTGTAAAAACTATTTGAATAAAACAACTATTTGGAAAATAATATTTGGCTTTATTTCTAAACGATCAATTAGTTTGATAAAACAGAAATTATAATACAACTATTTGGAAAATAATATTTGACTTAATTTCTAAATGATCAATTAATTTGATAAAACAGAAATTATGTTGTTTCAACTTTTAGGGTTTTTA
Source organism: Chloroceryle amazona (assembly GCA_027560015.1). Classification (NCBI taxonomy): domain Eukaryota; kingdom Metazoa; phylum Chordata; class Aves; order Coraciiformes; family Cerylidae; genus Chloroceryle; species Chloroceryle amazona. The sequence continues at coordinate 99,678 of JANHFX010005673.1, forward strand.
GTTTTGCTGTTTTCATTAAAGCATAAAAATCCCATGAATTTTTATCAAAAGAAGCTTTAAAGTGCTTTCCACCTAAACCCATTTTTTGCAGAGGTCTTCTAGGATTTTTACTTATTAGCCTGCATAGTTAAAACTTTCAGACATTGTATTACCTGATTGTGGTTATGCAGTATTCCTAGAAGACCAGGGACCATAAGCAGAATTTTAACTACACTAATATAAACAATCATGGAGATATGGGTCAAAGCCAGACATTCAAAATTGGAAAGGTTTTTCTATTTTGGAAAAATACTAGAGCAGCTTTGACTCTTACTCATAGTAAACAACTAGTAATTCAGTCTCCCAAGTTTACAATTCTCTGAATCATCCTCATAGTTGAATTGATTGCAATGAGGTGCTTCTCACACTGTTAAAAGGGGTGAGCTGAATCTGAAGATAGAAAAATCATCATTTTTAACCATAGATGCTAAAGCAACACCTTTCTTTCATTTCAATTTGATAGTATTACATTGAGTTGTAGCCAGAAAGACAAACAAAGGTAAAATAACAACTGATAAAAGTCTGTAGAGGACAGAGTGTTTGGGGTATGGTAAATAATAAGGAGGTCAGCTAATCAAGAGTGATCTCAATCACTGAGTAAGTTGCACACAACTGTGTTTTAGCACAGCCAAATGTAAAATTCAAGGGTTACAACTTATTACCTTAAGTATAATTTTCTTCTTATGAGAGTGATTCTGAAAATGACCTTGGACTGCTACTGTTAATCAGCTGCATTTGAGCATCCAGTGTGACACTATGAAACAAAATTAAACCTTTTCTTCATCGCTGATGACCTTGTGTGCTGCAACAGTGGCGTTTGGTTTTTAATCAACACTAGTCATTAAAAAGAAGGAAAAAAAAAAAAGGGACTCCAATTCTCTGAGCAATTAGGTCAGCTGTGCAGAAACAAGCAGGAAGTTTACTACTTCCAAAGTGGGCAGTAAAATGCTGGGAACAGAGCGCGCATCCGCTGCGGGTCAGCTCTACGGCACTGCCGGTACCTCTGACCCAAGGGTCTCCGTACCCACGGAGATGCAGGTATTCAAAACTTTTAATGCGAGACATTGTACAGGATGAGAAATGCTTGGTTTATGTGGAAATGCACAGAAAAGTACGAGGTACGATAAGTGATCATAGGATTTGCCTTACTACTTCTGACTCGAGATTCACACATCCATTGCACAATTCCATTTTTTTCTGGCACATAAATGCTGCAGCTAAATGAAGTCAGATGAGACACCAGATGAAATTCTCAGCTAGCAGTATTACCTGGCCTTTTCTGTTTGTTCTTGTAGGCCAGACCATCCAGTATTACAAACAGATGCATCCCCACAGATCTGAACAGAATCACGCTCATTTGTCCTTGGGCGCTGACCTGGTTAGGCTTGCTTGCCTTCAGCCTAATGCCCAACGCACGACACAAGCTGAAAATTTAGGAAAGGTTGTGAGGTAAAACCTGACACGGACAGAGAAGAGGGAGTAAAGACTTTGAAAAGCCTAGTCCTGTAATTTTGTTTAAAATGGAGAACTAATTGCAAACTGTCATAACTGCAACACAGAATCTGCAGTGCAAAGAACATTCTCTGTCAGGAAGCTGATGAAAATGCTAAAGCTAGTGCAGATATTCTGACTTGGAATGCTGCTTTTAGTTTTGCTTTCATTCAGTTGGGACAGGGAAAGTGGAATTTGACATGGTCAGAATGTTACTTGGGTCATTATATCACTCTAGATCATTACTTCTGCATGTTTTAATCCAATGTATTCAGAGCTTCATCGCCCCCAGCATCTGAAATGTACTGTCTGCCTTAAAAGAAGTTTCTACATCAACTATTTAGATGGGCAAAATTCTATCAATTCATTGACTTGACCGGTGGGCTTTTTTTCCCAGAGAGTGCACTCAGGATTTGAGACAAAAAAAAAAAGCTGTCTGGTAATCTGTCATGACTGTACCTCTTATTTTTTCATGCTATGGGATTTGTAGGGTCTGTTTTTATCATGGTAGCTCTTAAGGAGTTAATTCTAGAACTGGAAATTGCATGTAATGTGTGCAACCCTAATTCTCTACGTGCAGTTGTCGCGTAAGGGGTTATGTTTGTTTTGAGCCCAGCCAGAGTTTAGGTCTAAATGACTCCTAACATCCTATGAATCAGTTATTTTAGCATCAACCTGATAGACTTTGGATCCCAGGCAGCAAAAAGATGCCATGTGACCACCCTGGCTTCCCACCCATGGAAGACCTGTTCAGCGTGGTTTAATTCGAAAGGCTGCCTGGGTTCTGCTTTTGGTAGCTGTTATGTAGCACGGGAGAGATTAAAGAAGCCAGAGCAAGACTCTTCTCACTGGGAGGCAGTGACAGTGGAGATGCAATCCAAAAGGCAACGGGCACAAACTGAAATGCTGGAAATTCCCTTTAAGTATAAGAAAAGCTGGTTTACTGTGAGGATGCCTGAGCACTGGCACAGGTTGCCCAAAGAGGTTGTGGTGTCTCCATCCTTGAAGATATTCAACACCTAAGTGGTGTTGAGCAGGGGGTTGAGCTAGCTGACCTCCCCAGATCCCTGAGAGCCTCAGCAATTTTGTTAATCCTGTCATTTAATGTTCCTGTAAAGTACCTGCATTCTAAGAGGTAACAGGAAGAACGAAAGTGGTATTTAGTATGAACAGTGGGGAAGTTTGCAAACACCAGGGGTTTTTCAACTTCAAAAATTTCATATGGATGCCCTGAAGACCCCATTTCTTGATTTGTTTATAACTGCAAAAGTACATGAGACTAGATTTTGAGGACTGAGTGGGTGCAAATAATTCTTTATCTACTGCTCTTTAGTGAATTGTTTTCAACCATCTTAACTTTTTACAAAAATTTGAGCAAACACAGTTCCTGGTACAGTATTTCTCAAAAACCTATATTGCTATTTGTGTTGTAAGGAGCAATATCATGTCAGTAGAGTAACCAGACATAGTTAAGCCACAAATATGAATATTATAATACTGGTAATCTAGCTGCATGTTATAGCTATCTCAGACTGTTCAAATTCAACTAAAACCAACCCCTTTTCCCCCCAGCTGATCACAAATGAAATGAAAATAGTCCTATAGTGGTTAGTGTAGGATAGTTGGCTGGTTCTGCCTGCATGAAATGAGGCTGTGCTGGCAGAAAACGCTCAGCTGGTGGAACACCAGTTCTGTATTCTGTGGGACAGTTATCTGATCAGTCCATGTAATTTACTCCAACAGAAAATCCTCCTGGACTTAAAAGAACTATCAGCTCCAAGATTTGTCTTCTGGAAATGTACAGTTTGGTACTTCTTACAGTGTCCAAATTCAATTATTCACCCCAGTTAGAGCTGCCTGAAGTGAGAAGGAATCAGGGATCAGTATTTTTTTAAGCAGCAGTATGGAATAAATCAATTGTACAAGGAAACAGTGACTATTTGCTGCTGGATATTCAGCTGCTGGTTGACAGTCTGACTTATGGACTCCTGCTAAAACCTACTATGGGCTTTTTAAATACCTTCTAGTTGTTTTTCCATAGATCTCAATCTATAAATTTAACTCTTGGGACTCCCTGCACTTTGGCCATGTTCCTTGGTGTAACATAACCACCTAAGGTATGGTAAAAATATCCAGAGATGAAACTGCCGTGCCTTAACTTGCTAGATATGCTAAGCAGGCAAACACGTTTTCTAGAGTGATTAATAAAATGACAGAGCTAAATGAAATGACAGCTGCTGAAGATAAAAAGAGAAATATATCAGAAAAGAAGGATGAGTTTGGAAAAGCTAGCTAAGGCTTGTGTCTCTGGGAACTGTATACAAAGAACATGAGAGCTGTGCTTTCCATACCCTATTATGTCTGTTTTGGTGTGCCAAACATCCATTCTTCAGCCTTAATTTTCCTCTATCAATGGAAGGCACCTTAGAAAGGAGACTGAATGGGTCAAAGATCTTAGATACTCTGGAAAAGGAATGAGGGATTTAACTGTAGCTGCTGGATAAGGAGGGGAATTGATTGGGAAAGAATCTCAAGAATGGAGGTGAGATAAAGAGGTATGACAGGATGCAGAACGTGAGGTCAGCAGGGTCAGACCTTCTGCATGTGCTCCAATAATTCTGCTGGAGCAAGACAGCAGCCTCTCTCTGAAGGCCGACCATCCAAAGTTGCTTTATGTCTGTCTCCAGATCCTACCGAAACAAGTAGGTCTTTTCCACGGACATAGATGGGAGTTACACTAAGTCCTTATTTTACTAACCATAGGGTGATGTTGTACAATGCCCTTGGCATCAAAATAATGTAGATTAGTTTTCAACAGCTGGTAGTCCTCAGGCAACAGCTGTCTTCTTACTTCTCACACTTCCCTAGCTCTTATCTCTACTAGCTTCTGCTTTTGGCCCTTATCAGCCATCAAATGTATTAGGGGCTTGTAAGAGAGAAGACTATGGGGTAGAGAAAAAAAGACATGATAAGAACTGTTTTTGAAGAATGATGCTTTCATAAGATACTGCTCATCCTCCTGAGAAAGATGGACAAGGTCCATGGGATTGCACTGAGGTGGTTTGCATCCTTCAGGGAAAGGATGGCTCCGTCTGTTCTCCCCAGGAACACTGACTGATTACAGCGCTGTCACTGGTCACTGCTGTGGTTCCTGTGAGCACCGATCCTGTTGAATCTCCTCGTACAACCACCAGATGAGCCCGTTAAAACAACACAGGCTCTAATTCAGAGTCTGCAGACTGCACCCAGCTCTAACCATCCATCATCACAAGTAATCACCAATGTGAACCAGGGTTCAGATAAGACCAGTTCATGAATAATGAACAGCTCGATAACCCGAGCCAAATACATAGTAGTGAACAAACACTTTGAAGTGCCTGTAGCTACAGAGCCATTCCCTCTGTGGGAGGCACAAATGTTCAATAGCTCTGTTCAGTCTGACAGCAGAGAGCTCTGGAATCTCTGCGGATGCTAAACTACCACTAAGCAGCACCCATGAGTAATTCTGCCATTTCCTGATGGTACAAAGATTTATCTCCATCATAATAGGTGTATCCACAGTCCTCCATGGAAAACAGTACAACATTCACAGATCTAAAGTTGTGGCATTTGAAAACCACAAATCTACAGAATGCTGCATTCCATCACAACATGTGGGTTACAGGCCTTTTGCATCCAAAGTAGCCTGGGCCAGCTGGCCCAGAGTAGAGGCGGAACTTGCCCGGGTCTGCAAGGACCACAGTCAGACACAGCTGGGAGAGGTGCAGTTGTTGAGAGAGAAGGCCACTTCTGTCGACCCCTCTGCTTTCTGGAGCAATGGAGCAGCACTCCTTAGCGGGCTAAGGGAGCTCCCCTGGCTTACCAGCTGAGCCGAGACAATGTTAGGTGCTCTCACAGTAACTAAAGCTCACTTTTCCCATCCCAAGTACATGTGTGTGACCTCATTCTTCTCATGTTTAAGAAAAACAGTTACTTTACAGAAACACTCTGTTACATGCACAAGACTGACCCAGGAAAAGACCAGGAGAGCAAACCAGAAGTGTACGTTTTGAGAATGCTCAGGTGTTAAATTATATGAAAGGGGAACAAAAGTGAAGTGAACAGAACAGAGTGACCAAGACAGAACTTTCCTTCATGGTGAGTCCATCAACCCACCATCCATAGATAGGGAAGTGCCTGCATAGAAGAGAAATCGCAACAGAGTTGGCAGGGCAACATATAAAACTTTTCTATTTGGCCAATCTAGAGGAGTGTGGCTGTGGAAACAGATGCAAAAGTAGCATAAAAGCAACTTTGTGGCTTGTTTCAAGTGAAACACAGTTGAAATGAGGGCAGCTCACAATGACTTGTAATCTGTGCCCACAGAATCATGCCTTTCAGTGTAAGAGTAAACCCTGATGCATCCTAATGTTATTGGAAGTACAGAAGATACCACTTTTTCAGTCAGCTGAATAATTGAAATAAATTACTGGGAACATTCCATTGAATTAGTCACATAAAAAGCTTGAGTAAAATTGATTTTTGTTAAGTATTTCCTCTGAAAATGAAGAAAAATTCTATTTCCAGTTGCCTACTCAGCCCAAGTCTTTTGGTACTGACATTTCTGACCTTTTCGTCTCAGGCCTAAGATGCAATAAATTTTAAGGATAATGATACATTCCAGAAATGGGAAGTAGTAGAGAGAAATAAAAAAGCAAAGCTTCAGTTGTAGGAAGGGCTGCTCTGTCTAAAGCTTCGGTTTATGGCCAGGGTTAGGGTCAAGAGAAGGAGAAAGCCTAAAATTACAGTTGGATTTGGACTGGAAAGAGGCTGCCAAAAAAGCTGAGGTCTGTGAAAAACCTGTCCCCTGAGGACAAGTCTTGGTCTCGGAAAGAGCTTGGGCACCTTGTATACAGCTCAGCCTCGGACTGGTGTTAGGTTTAAGGTGAGGGTTGAAAGAAAGGAAGCCCAGAGTCACAGTGGTGAGCTTCTGCAAATAATCCTCCAAAGTAAATGGGAGGATGATGTTATAACTTCTCCTCTCCCAGGCTTCTTGAGTCTCTAGAGGGATGGGACCCTGAAACAGCAAAGCCAAGGAATAAACCAATTTAATAATTTACATCACTTTTTTATTTGTGTCTCAGAACTGCTATTTGTGATGCTCAGTACAACTTTTCAGTAGCAGCACTGGATTTGGGATATACTAGTTCTTTTCAGGGCTCAGAGTAACTGATAACATAACCACTCAATTTCTTCCCACTTTTCCACCAAGAATCTTGACTTGCTATCAATTTTACTTCTAAACCATCCCCCTGCTGCCCTCTGCTCCCTGAAAACACACTGAAATCTAAAGTTTCAGACATTCTAGGAATCTTTCCTGATTCTTTTTTTTTCCCAATCTCTGAGAAACCTGATCCACCAGATGGGTGGGAGAGCTTATTGTTTTTTTGTCTGACATCTGGATTTCATTAGCAGACTCATGCGTGCTGAATCAGGAATGGGAGCTCAGAAGAAAGCAGATGAGAGTTAAAATTATGTTAATGCTAAAAAAAAAAAAAAAAAGCCCAGTTCTTCTCTCCAACTTTGCAAACAAACACAAAATGTGAGTCACGTTGTGAGCTCTGCATAAACAATACAGGCCTTATTAGCTGTACCCACTTGTGTTAATATTGGATATACTGTGCCTCAAGCAGCTATGGAGAACATTGTATTACTTGCTTATATATGTTAACATTATTTCAAAAAACCCATCTTTCCAGTAGTTTCATGTTAATACCATTCCTTTCTTTCAGGTTTAGAGTGTCTCCTGTCTTTTATTTAAATACAGTACAGTATGCAAGGAAATAATTTACCACAAACCACCATAAAATTACAGCTATGTCTTGCTGCTCAGGAGACTGCTGTAAATGATACCAGCAAGAGAGAGAATTTTTTAGAAGATCACCATGAGTGTTATCAGTGGTCTAGAAGACTGTTGTTAATTACCATCGCTTTCATTACTGAACAACAGAAACAGTAATACAAGTAACTGTCTGACAGTCCTTTACGTGGTGCTATGCTAACAACCTCAGGGTGACTGTTGGAGCTCATTTTATTTGCTAAGGCTGATGGTTGCAGGCATACAATGTCCATTTTTACAGCCCACCTTACCCTTCCTCTCTCCCCCCATCGTGCAGGGACCACTCTCAGACCACGAGTGCAGTGCTACCCAGTCAGAAAACCCTGCCCTCTAAGGGCACTCGAGGAGACTCGAAGTATCATTTGCAATTGAGTCACGCAGAAGAAAAGGGATCAGCAAGAAACTTTTGTCATATTTTAGAAGATCAGATGGGTCTAGGGTAAGGAATCAAATAAAATTACAAAATGGTGAAAAACTGCAAGGGCGGAGTTATTAGATACCAGAGAAAAGCTGAACATGGATGTCAGACCTTTACACTTGCCCTGCAAGTCACCTCAAGAAAACTTCATGTAAAGAGGCCTCTGTCCCATCTTCAGAGCTGCAGCCAACACATCTGATGTCCATATTACATCATGTAGGATACAACTGTGTAGTCTACTTAGATTAACAGAAAACTCATGCAGAAAAGACTGGCACGCTCTAAACCCAGAGTATGGTTATTTTCTCTGTGAAACAGCACTTGATGCTACCTCTGATATCACCTATCCTGAGAAAGTTACATGCTGTGACAGGTGAAATGCAGGTGGATACGTGTTTCGCTTGCCACAGCCATATAACAATCTTGGGATTGGATTGAACCTGTAAATTTCCATAAGTAACCATGTTCAAGGAAACCTGACAATTTCTGGGCTTGATTCTCCACTTTCTCACGTTTTGTGTAAACCCTTTGACAAGTGCAGCACAAAAGCCAGTGCAACCATTTTGGTGGTGGTGTGGCCTGATAGAAAGTGTACAGAGAACCTGGCCAGGGACACCTGACGTTACAGGAGGAATTTTTTGTGATTATTGGTAAAAATTATGAAGACGGCAGTGCGGTGTTGTCATTTGGCTCTAATCTATTAAACTTAACTTAGATTTACAGAAATCTGTTTTACATGGCGTTTAACTTGCATTAAGAAATATAAAAAGCAGGTCTGGAATGACTACTAATAAGTTTTGGGGCTTAAAACTATTTAAACCAAAGCCACCTTTCTAGTTGAATGATGAATTTCCTTTGATCTTCTAGTAAAGCCTTTTTGTTTGCCATTTCTTGGAGCCTTTCTCTCCCCCACTTTCTGCTCCTCTGATTTTCTCAACTGTGTAATCAGAAGTAAGATTAAAATGGCTGCTATATAAAACCATCTCAGAGGTTAGCTCTGCTTTCATGAAGCCTTCTGAGGGCCACGTAAGAGCCACAGGGCAGTGGTTGGGTGAGCTGAGTGTGCCCTTGGGCTGTGTTCTCGGCTGCCAGGTGGTGTGGGCAGGCTCGGTCAGGTGGGAGTATTGATTTGTCCGGGTTGTTACAGAGTGTTATCTATAGCTGCACACGTGCAATATGGGTTAAAATTAGAAATGGACTTGAAGCCAGTATTTTGTATCTGAAACTCCTGAACCTGGGAGATGTTCGCTGTAACTCTGAACTCACAGCCAAAACTACCTCTTGAAACCACGTCTAAGTCTAGCTGAAATGTGCTCTTTCTTTGCAGAATGGAAAAAAAAAGAGTTGCTTACAGGGCTCAGCCACACTAAGATCTGTAAGGGTGCTGCTGCTGTACTCCTATGCACATTTCTGCACAGTCAGAATGAGTTAGAAACAAAAAGTAGCAAGTGTCTTGTGGAAAATCAGATGCAAATATGAAGATGAGCTAGTAATCAAGACTATGTCATTTCCCAAACATTTGCTGTTGCTGCTAAAATCCACAAATGTTGCAACTTAAGTGTTTGTCTGTGGGCTTTATTACATTAGCTAGTAATTTGGCACTGATGAGGCTCTGAAATTAAAGGCTTATTTTTTCTCTTCTCTGCTATGCAAACATTTTAGTTTTTGTAGGAAGGAAATTTGAAAGAAAACACTTGTTTTGTAAGAAAAAAGCAACCTTCTCCAAACCTAGGAAATGTGTCCTTGAATAACAATCTTCTGCCAGTAACATGACGGATAATTTCAGCACAAAATACAGAAGGTAAAGGAACAAAGTTTACAGTAAACTTATCCTGAGCTTGATGTCCATGAGGCTGACATCCATGAGTCAGTGCAGCACAAAGACTCGTGTTCCTGGTCCATGAAGTGCTGCCTTTTCTCCATCTCCTAACCCTAACTCAGCCAGTCTGAAGGATATAGAAAACCCCCCAAGGCCCAAATGAGCATTAGTTACCAGAGAAACTCTCTCCACATCCCATAGTAGAGCTTTTTAGAGCTGTAAAAGGGGCCATATTGAAATATAGAAGGCTCCTTTTACAGTTACTGACATAAGCCAGGTACAGCAGAGTAACACCACTACTTGTGCTGTACCTGGGAAATGGAAGAGGGATTAATTTCCAGTTAATATTTTAATTTCTTGAGGGAAGTGACATAACAGGAGGGAAAGGCAGGACTGACTGGTACATCTCTGCAGCAGGAAAACAAGAGGGCCTAGCCGGGTTGGATTTGTGTCCTCACAATCTACAGACTGTCCCGGGAGACACTGAGCTGCTGCTGCAAGCTGTGGTCAGCAGAAAATGCTGCTCTACCTTTAGAGATTTGCTCTTGTTCTTCACTGCTTTTGCTGTCTGCTGGCTTTTTGCTCTGTACAGTAAGCTAAAAGGAAAAGGGAGTGAGACACAAGGCATTTTGCTCTGACATTTTCTTCTCAACAGCCAGAGCATGCCCTGTTTATCTGACACCATTACAGCCTCTGCTCAGACCTTGTAAGCTTTCTTAATTGGGCATGGGAATTGTAAAAAAATGAGTTTTCAGTTTTGAAGAACAGGGAAACGAGGTTCTGTTTAAGCTGGGAAGGAGAGTTGAAATACTCATACATTTCACAGAGGTGAAAATTAGCAGAATTTCAAAGCAGAAATGCCAAGATATAAACGTTCATGGGGGTAAATGAAGCTTATGAGTTGTTACAAAACAACTTGCTGCAAAACAAATTCGTACCATTGCAAAGTGGTTTCTTTCACTCCAGATGTCTGCTTCAACCTCGTTTGCTTTTTCATCTGTTTCAACACCTTGTTCAAACAGATATTTACTTATTGAAAATTCCTTTTGAAAAACAGTTATTTATATTGACTTTCTAACTATAGATTAAATGAAGCTACATTTTTACAGGAAGTGCATGGACACTTTGACAGGTGTTATTTCCAAGGTTTAGGGTCTTTTGTTTTCTGTATTTGCTGTTGCAGTAAATGCCTCTTTGCTTCAACTTGTATGCTTTAACAGTATTGTATTTTGCAAGTGTATTTTATTTCAAAGCACAGTGAGGAAGGATTGTGGTAGACAGTAGAGCTGGGAGATACAGAGTTCTTGAAGAAAAATTCGGGATCTCTTGTTGTAGAACATGAAAATTTAGTGAATTATCATAGAATCACAGTGCCATGAAATTTGCATGGGACGCTGGGAGGTCACCAAGTCCAAACTCCTGCTCAAAGCAGGACCAACACTGAGTTCAGTTTAATTTTCCTAGGGCTTTGTCCAGTCAGATCTTGAATGCTTCCAAGCGTGGATGGAAATTCCACAACCTGTATTTCACACTAAACCAAAATACTTTATGAAGTGAGAAAACATGAGTCACTTAATCTTCCATTAGTCCTTTCTTATCAGCGTGAATGAGGAATTGATAAACCAGCGTGGTTTTGACCTGGTAGTTCTCTACCTTATCTCTAAATCAGCTTGCGGAGGGCTGAAAACCAGACCTTACTTTCCCTCTCAAGAGCAATGCTCGCAGTATTCATTTCCAAGCTAAGCACTTAATTATGGTTTATCAGTTTTTCTGCAAACGAAGCAAATACCAAATTATTAGTAAACTCAGATTTAGACCAAGGCAATAGCTGTGTTCAGTCTACTTCAAAAGAGTTTATAAAAGGCTCTCAGTGACATTCACAGGGTTTGGATTTGGCCCGTTGTGCACATTCTTTAAATATAAATTATGCACATGTAAGATAATGAGTTTTATTAGTAGTATGCAGAGATGCAATAGCAGAAACATAAAGCTGGGAGATGCTTTAGGATGTTTGCTCACTTGTCCCTCTACAGAATCACCCATGAAAATCTGGATGTATGTTTATCTATGCTGTTCTAAAAGTCTTCCAATGAGTAAGAGCTTTCCCAGGAACTCTATTTCAATGCCCCACAGTTAAAAAGAGCAGCCTAGTTGAACTCCAGTACTCTGGACTCATTAGCTATGGATCTGTGCAAAAAAACCCTGACCCCTTCATGCAAGGTTTTCTACATACTTGCAAATTGTTAATGTGTCTTTTGGGGGGAGCAAACAATAGTGGTTCTTCAGTCTTGCAACAAAAGTCACGTTTCAGAGACCTCAAAGTAATTTTTCTCCTCTCCAGTCTTCCCTGAATTACTGTCCTTAGTCTGGACCAAGATGGGGCTGAAAGCTCATTCAGTTTAAATGCCAGGTATCCATAAGGGTGTCCATTTAAACGGCATTCTCTTCCTGATATCCACCTTGTTCCCACTGGGCAACCAGCTTGAAGTTATCTAGACGGTGAATATGTAAATGAGATTCAAAAGCAAATAAAAAGAAGTTGGAAAAGCTCACTGAAATGAAATGAAATAAAATTCTGTGGCGGGCGGTTGTCCAATACTTGCCACACAGTCCATTGGTCACCATCACAAAGGACCCGAGATTCCACGCCAAGGTTGCTGCAAAGACCAAGCACGTGTGCCCTCTTGTAGTACTTGCCCTTATCACGTATGTTTACACTGCATTTCCCACGGAAAAAGAAAAAAAGTCTCAGCTTGTATCAGTATTAAAGCCTGAACCACAGTAATAGCGGCTTAGCAGTGGTGATGAAGGAGGGGTTTGGTTTTGGCTGGTGTTCCAGACTTTTGGGAATGTAGTATCGTGTGCTAGACAGGAAAGGGGCACAGAAACAGCTCTGTTTTGTTTTTCACTATCTAACTGCTCTTATTCTGGTATGTTAGGGTTCAGTATCTTCTTTCCAAGCAGCCGGTTTATCAACCAACTGGACATGTCACATATTAGAGCCACGGTTTTGAAGCTAGTACTTTGGGAGCATGCTCTCAAAGCAGGACTGTTTGGATCCCCTCTACATACATACAGATGTCTAAGTTACTTGCCCTTCTGGTAAATGGTTTAAATCCATGATATGCAAAGCTTGTTCAGAATTTCCAAAACAGAGCCCAGTGGGTATTTTCTGATGTTTCAGACTCCTAAACAGCTTGCATTTCCAGAGACAAAATGGTTGTGACAAAATTATAGCTCACCGTACAAGATTTCTGCAAGTCTTCATAATAAAACTAGAGATGATCTGAGAAAATATATCCAGCTAATCTTGGAAACTCTGAGAAAACTTGGCAGGGCTAAATTCAAGCATATGAGGAAAAAAAAAAAACAACAAACCTGCAATAAATTCTGTAGTATATTTGCTATCATGGAGTTGTCAAAGTGGCTGCATGTGGTAAGAAATAATTTTTAAAATTGTAGCCAAGTCCAAATAATCTGAAACAATTTTATGCAGGTTCTGAGTGGAAAAATGAGTAAATAAAAGTAGCATGTTGTATATAAACAAGAATTCTGAGAGCCTCAGATTGTTGCAGTATGTTGCAATGTGGAATTTTAGTATATGCATAGGTATTTACAGAATGAGCACCTAAGAATTACCATTTCTTATAGCAATATATTTAGGTGTAGGAATATGCACTATATAAAATGGTTTAATGTATGAAAATGCATTTCAAAGCTAGAGAACCAAAGGGCTGGATATATATAGATTTGTTTTCTGGCGTGCCAGGTGCAGTTTGAAACTAGTTGCAGCTTTTTCCTCCTTGTAATACAGGCACACAGACTCTTACTCAGAAGTGGTCATAGTAAAATCAGTGCTACTGCACCAGAGATGAGGTTCACTGTTGTTTTCTTTTATTATGTATCCCATATTTTCATCTTTACCTCTTTAAGAGGAATACTAATCTTGGTGATTCAAATACTGCTCTATTCATATCAGAGATTCCACTGTCAGGCCCATAATAACTCTCTAAGCCAACAGAACTGAAGCATAAACAAGAGACTCGTACGGCACCAGATCAAATGCCAGCAAGCATACCGAGAACAAAAACTATGGTGAAACTTCCAAAATTGAGCCATACAAGGTTTCAGATTCCTGAGAGACCAAGGAGATTGAAGCCTCATCCTATAACTGATATAACAGTACTGGTATTTCACTCAGGTCAATGGAGAAAAGACGTGTTTATTTGGAAGCCATCACCCGATCTCCAAAAGACCACTGTAAAATGTAGCAACTGTCAAAAATTATTAATTTCAGAGTGAATTTTAAGATTTTTTCAAAGTCTGTGATCTCCTTTAATTCCAGAGCTCTCCAAAACATCATTTTCTACTTAAAAAGAAAAATCAATTTTAAGAGGTTTGTGTTTGTTTTGTTCTTTGGTTTTGGGGTTATTTTTTAATAAGCTCTCTAAGCTAAAACCCAGAAAGATAAAATCTTTCTGTCTTTGTAAAGATGGCAGCTTGCTCCTTACTGCCATCTTAGACAGCCTTTGGTACCTGGAGAAAGCACAGCTGTGGAATCCTTCAATACTGTGGACTTTTGAGATCCTTGCACAACCATAAGGCACAAGACAAATCAGATGAATGTTTCAGGCATGGGAGTCACAGCAATGCTGCAGCCAAATAGCTGCCTGCTGAGCCAGCTCTACTGCCAAAGATCCACTCTATCTGACCGCAGGGAGGGACAGCTTCAGGGCAGAATGATCTGGCAGACCAAGCTACAGACTAAGAAGAAAGGACTAAACTCAGCTTGACACTGATTTCTTCCACATCCTGCATGAAACCACAAAAGCAAATCTATGCAAACTCAAGCAGCCACAGAAATTACCTTCTACTCCCATTGACTTGAATATGTGTTCTCAAGGTACTTGAGTTTTACAGGATCTGCTCTAAAGCTCCTGTTGGCCTCATTAATATGGATCCCACCATACGTGTCACTCACAAATTGCAATATGCAGTGCAAAATGAGGCCAGTACCTTCTCCCGTTATGGATGTCTGTGGCAGTATGTCTGTATTTCTAGGAGCACACGTGTGCATATTCCTTTATGATTATAGTGTAAAATTGGGAAACACACTGTGTAACAGTTCTGGGTCTCCCAGGGACTGGATTAAACAGTTGCAGTGCACCAGGGATTTGACTGTAGAATGCTGATATTTGCCTGTATTCATTTTTCTTTTCCACCAAATCTTCATGATGTGAGAGTTCCCTGTCTGTGTAGAAATTTATAGGAATTGTCAGGAAGATTTTTGTCAGAGAGTGTGGCACTGGCACAGGAATCAGAGCAATCTCCACGTATTTTTTGAGTGACTAGGCCTGCACCTATTTATTCAAGTGCTGTCAAAGCCTTTTGTGAAAGGTCGGGACAGAATGACCGGTACCTGGAACCGGTGCTTGGCAGAAACACGAGGTACACCCATTTGGAAACTTGAATACAGAGATGCTTTGCTGGGGGTCTAGCTTGGACCTCTACGAGTACAAACTTCATTGCTGCCTTTGCTGCCAATCCATTACTGCCCAAATCAATGAGAGTAATTACATATGCAATAAATGCAATCTCCGATCTGTATTCACATATTTCCTTCCCAAAGAAGATTTTGAACCATGGAAAAGGTTCGATCACTAGGCAATTTTTAGAACCTGAACTAGATGTTTTATTTACAAATGTACATATATATTGTATCCAACACCACACCCCGTTATCCTGTACTTTCTGCATATTAAACCTATCTGGTAAGGCTGAGTTTAGGGTGGTAAAGTCGGTAACATCCCTATGCTGTAAAGGAGTAAGATGCATTTTCTACAGACTATGTGTACTACAAACAACCACGCTGTTTGTATTTTGTAGGAATTTAAAATATAAACTCAGGGGTAACGGGTCAAAATAGACAATGTAGCTTTTAAAAAAGGTCTTCTATGAGTTTCTACATATGCTAGATGAAGAAATGTCATAAAGAATGACGTATCTTAATGTATTACTGGCCCAGAGCTCATCGTTATTTGTCTTGGCAAGGGAAAGAAACCTGTGGTTATCATGTATGTGTAACGTGTGAGTTGGCACAGCATCTTTGAGTCTACCAATAAGTAAGGGTCTTGACAAATCTATGTATATATTTATGCATCACGCAACTAACCGCTAGTAAACCAGATAGGAAAAATACTCTTATTCCTCATCTTGCCATATAAAGAGAAAGGTTTTCTATATTTGGTGGCACTGTCAATGATAATTTAAGAGTGCCACTATATTAAGAGCAGTGTTTTTAACCTTTATTTACTGGATATTTTTTCAGTTCATTCAAGTCAATGAGAGTTCTGTATGAGAAAGAACTTCAGAGACGTTATGAGTCAGATGTTATCATGTAAGCCACTGAAACTCAAAAATCAGTTCAGGGAAAATGTTGGTATTGCTATAAGGATGACACTAAAGATGCAAAGTGCTGTGTTTTTTACCGACAGAATTGCAACAAACAGTTTTTGAAAATGTAAGCAAATTGAAAACGATGAATTGCAGTCATAACATAGCTCTCATTTCTGGTAGTTTCTACAACAGAAAACACACTTTCTATCACTCCAGATCACACAAACTACATCTAAAATAACAGAAGTTTGCTAAATCCCATTTCGGTTTCCAAACAGATCATTTTGGACAGGATATTGGACAAACTGCAGATACCTGAGGTACTCAGATGCTAGCGCTGGCCATTGTGGTTTGGGGTTTTTTTTGTTTAGAATTATTTAGCCCCCTAGAATATGATCACTTAAGATATAAGTCTGAACTGATAGATGTATTTCCATCAGTAGGGGATACCATATTTCCATCAGTATGGGATACCATTGACTTTTACAGCAACAGAAAAAGAACATGGCTTTACAGTGTTTATAACAAGCAGAATTAAGAGAGGATATAAAGTCTCAAAGTTGTTACACAATTTCTTTGTTATGCAGCAAAAGCTCCATGAAACACCCTATTTCAAAATCTGTTTCTTATTAGACAGTTACATAAAAAGGAAATAAAAATACCGTATGATTTACTGATAGGCATTTTGTCCAAATCAGATTAGTTCATCTCTTTTCTCTATCCAAATTGAAGTATTCAGACAATGCATAGCTACAGCCCTTTTCTGGTAGGATTTGCAAAACAACTTTCATTTTTGACAGCACTCGCAAAACTAAGCCTCAAAATCTAAGCTGTTAAGTAGTGCATATAATGTTCAAATTAAGAAATCATCTGTCGTCAAAAGCAGAGTGGCAGCAAATGGGGTCTTTCCGACAAAGGCCTGATCCTGCTGGTGGTGCTCCTTTCTCCACACAGTGTTTTCAACAGTTTGAATGTAACTCGTGCACACAGGCTCAAATTTAGATAACAAAAGGGAAGTGCTTAAGTTTCTGTGACTGTTTAAGCCTGCTCTTTTGCAAGAAAGCACTTACATGCTCACTAGACCGTAAAACACTTGCTAATGTTAGAAATCTCCAATAAAGCAGAACAAATTTCATATCATCTGTTCCTTAAGTAACATAAACTTTGATCTCCGGGAACAGATAGACGCGCAGGCAGCAAAAGGCAGCGGTGAGCTCTGTGCCATACGTACACGTAGTCACGCGTGCGCAAGGAGATGAAAAGCGTAAGAGAAGAGCCACGAGAAGGACTGGGAAATAGAGAGTCTGAATGCTTTTTGTGAGCAAACTGAGAAAACCTGGCTTGGTTAGTCCTACAGAATGAATGCTGAGAGATTATATGATTGCAGTCTATTAATACATCCTGAGATAAACACCAGGGAGGGATAAGAGCTATTTCAGTGGAGGACAATGTTGGCAGGAGAACAAATGACTGTGAAGTGGCCATGAGTTACACTTATCCTGGAAATTGGAAGATTCTAGTGAGGAGCAGGCTGGGCAGCTTCCCACATCAGCAAGAGCAAGGGGAAAATACCAAAATACTTCCTAACCAAAATTTGCTCAGTTTACGAAAGGAGCTGTATGGTATGGCTGCCTGGGACTGTAGAAAACCACGTGCAGTGAGCAAATAGATGCCTCCTGATCCTGTGCTGCTTCACTCATTACTGCTTAGCTCATGGGCCAGCCACAGAGTACACTCTGTACAAAGTCTTTTTTCATTTCCTGGTTCACAGAGAAGTTGAAGATGTTACTAGTCAGATCTTAACAAAAATTACATAGGATGTCCCATTTAAGTTAATCTTCCTACAAGACCCTTATTTCATTTGCATCTCCTGGATTTCTATGGGTATGTCTTCAATTTTCATTAACTCTTCTTCAATCCTTAGGGCCTCTAGCTGTAAAAATAACTCGGAAATAAACAACGCGTCACTGCTCCGACACTGACACGTTCACTTGTGCGAGCTGCAGCTTGCACATATTAATCACCAAGAGACCTGCTGTATTCATTTTGTTTCTTACACAGCACGGTGCAGACATCCACAGTTCATCACCCTCTCCCTCTGCCAAATACTTAGTAGTTGTAGCTTTAATCCCCTTGTTAAGTAACTTACATGGTCCTATTTCTACCTTTAGGTCTAACATGCTAAACTGAGTACATTAAACACTGAAGTAAACAAACCAGAGTAGTTTTGATCTCCTAGCAAAGAAACTGCCATGGTTTGGGGTTTTTTCCTTAAAGTCTTACCTTGATATTAAATATATCAAGGAAGAATATTTTCAATTGTCACAACCAAGACTGCAAATGAACTTTAATTCCATAGCTTTTGTTAAGAGTTAATGAAATATATACAGGTAAAGTCCACGAAGAAACTAGTTTAGTCATAACAGAGGAGGAATATACTCAGTTAAAGCTCATCTGACATTAGACTTGATTTTGTGCTAACCTTGCTCAGCTGGCAGGTGCTTTTCTGCGTGTGTTTTGGCTTACATATGCCTGACATCCTCAACTACAAATTAACTGTAGTTAATTTTATGGAGATTAATTCTGCTGAAAGTCACACGTTAAGGGGGTAGGAGGTTAAAGTCATAGTGAAGTGAATGCTGGTAATGTCCACATCTGTATTTCTAAAGTATTGGCAGCACTTTAATTTCCTTGGGTCTCTACATAGAATATTGTTGGAGTTGAGAAAGTTTAAGCCAGCAACACGACTGCATCCAGCTGAAACTTGAGAGGATGGAGAAACCTTGCACACTGTGGCTTGAAGAGGCAGAAAAAAACCCTGCAGATTGGCAAATGGTTTTAGTGCACACTGGTTTATACTTCTTTGCTAAGGAAATAAATATTGCCAGCTTTGCCACTACAAAAACGTTCTAGGAGTCCAAGACCTTCACATCTTGCCAAGTATAGCAAACCTTTTCTTTGAGAAGAAAGACATTTTGCACCAGAAATACTTGGAGCTTGTGTTACTGCAACATTGATTCAAAGTTCTCCTCCAGTGTAACATTTTATTCTCCTTTAGCATATGTATCTTGTTATATTTTTATTAAGTGCCATGGCCAAACTGACTATACAGAGCACTGCTTGAAAATGTATTTTACACGATCTCTGTGATAGAAAATACATAGTAGCCATTTTTAAGGTTCCAAAATCTACTTATTCATGTGCCTAGATTAATATCTTTTGTAATACTTATTAGGCAAATCAAATAGCATATTTTTTTTCCATCGGTGCCGTGATAAAGAATAGAACAACACATGGCTAGCTTGGTGCTTTGTCAAGATATTTCTTCAGTGCTATTCACTCTAAAGAAGTATTTCAGTCAAATTCTGTGTTACTAAAGCAAAGAATGGTGAAAACTGTAATGAAGATTTTTCCAGAATATTGCATATTCCTTACCTGGGGGCAGTCTTTGATGTAGTGTCCTTTGTTAAAGCAGAGGTGGCACAGGTAGTTAGGAGGTGGCCTCTTGCTGGGTTTTCTGGCTTCTGAAGAAAGGGATAGGTCAGAGAAATGCTCAGTGAGGGAGCTTAACCCATCCACGATGTTATTGAGAGAGCCATAGGGTGATGCACTCTTGTATAGACTGCTGCTCAGAGCCTGCAAAATAAAAGAGAAAAGTCACGTGAAACACAGTACTGCATTAAGCATTGTTCTGATAGTGATCTGAGTAGGGGAGGGCTAAAAATGGCAAACAAAAATGTGATTTTGTTAATTTTATTTTAATTTTTTTTCTTCCCATTAAGAACATGGCTCCATATTTGAGGAAAGCAATATATAGGCCATTAATAAAGAGGTTTCCCAAAGGCAGTGCAATAGAACTGGTCGCCCCACTGAGGAAACTATTGAGCTTGCCATGGTTCACTAAGTCCAACCTTTCCACTGAACAATGACTGCTTTCTTGTGTTTGATCATACCACATGCATGGTGCAGTTAGAATATGCAGGCAAAAAGCTGAAAGAACAACCCCCAGAAAGGAACGTTTTTGCGTCCAAAACCACTTACACAAAAAATACTTGAGTCACGGTAAGAAAAAGAACACCAGGAAAAATATAAAGTAATTTTTAATTTCCAATCTGGTTAATGAGACAGACAACACAGAGTCCCATGTTCAAACAATAACAAGAGACATTCAGTTCTACATCTGTCTTGGATTTTCTAAGGGAAAACCTGCTGCGATTTAAACATTTCCTGATAAACAGTAAATGCCTAGATTTTGTTCTTCACCTCAATAGGATCTTCACTCTCTCAATCTGCAAATCAAAATCAGGAGCTCCTAATTTGCCATTCAGTAGTTTTAAAACAGCAGGAAACCCATAATCACATAGACAGCTAATCTCCTTAGCAGAGATAACAAGGATTCACTTTAATGTGTTAAGGCTCAAAAGAAACAGTGTAGTAGAAGCTTAAAAAGTAAATAATTACTTAAAAAAAAACAAAACAAAACACAAAGCATCGTAATGAATCACTGTAGAAACAGGACCAACTATTGACCGTCCTTTGCACCCTGAAATGATGGGACACATTCCATGGGATGTTTCTAGGTTAGGTCTGATACATCCCACAGTAAGGCCCTGCTCATGTAATTCTCCTGCTATCAGAGAATTACTACTGGCTTATGGGAAAGTGAGGTAGGAAGAGGTCCAATATGTGCCTCTGTGGAGACCTTGAATTACAGTGGAGTCTTTATGTATGTCATATATGTTTATGTATGCTACATACATGCTTTGAATTGATTTAGAGAGTTTGTGAAATAAATCTGAAATGAAATTACATTTATCTCTGAGATCTCAAACATCCAGGATGTGTGCACAGGGAGTGCATTTTCTGGGTGACAGTCACATACCAAGGGAATCATATTGGAGCTCTAGGCACAGTTATCCGGGTGAGTCCGAACTACTACTGAATCCTATCCCAGTGCAGATGGTGTAGACAGTAAACAGAAATTGAGTCTAAATGGCAGGCCACCACTGTACAGATAATCTGCTTCACCCCACACTCACTCCCTACGGTCAAACACAACATACTGACCTCCTCTGACCCCTCTTACAAAGCTGAAGTTGATGCACAGCAACAGGATCAATTCAAATGGCCCCAGAGTGTGATCTCATGTGGGACTTCACACCTCTCCTGGCACTTAAACACCCATCATTTACCCCCAGCACAGCATAGCTCCGTGCTGGTGTAAGATGTTCTGGCTGCTGAGAGGAGAATCAGCCACTTTGTTTCAGGGGTTAAACCTGTACATTTAAACAGGAAAAGCTATTTCAAAAAATAACAAAAATGTTTTAGCTGCTTTAGTCATCTAGCAACCAAACATACCTCCAGCAGTCCCTGGAATTATGTTCTAGGATTTATTGGACACTATTGGAATGAGAAATTACTGGCAACAAACTGTTAAAAGGAAGGGGAAGTGCTATGGATGCCAAAATATGATTAATTAAGAGTCTTCAAGACATACACTTGGAATCATACAAAATCTTTCTTTTTAAGAGTGCCTCTTGCCAAGAGATTCTTAAAGTACTTCACATGCATTACACTCATTAATAGCTTTGCAAATTCCCTATTATCTGATTTTTATAGAAGGGTGGGTGTATGGACACACAGAATGCGTGAAATCCCCAATTCTTTAACCATTGTTCAAATCTGGAACATCCCCTGGGGGTGTAGAATATATAACTCCTGCCCATCAGGAGGCTGCTATTTCTGCTCTCAGGGTCAACCCAGTGACAAAACAAATCTATCTGCTGCCTTCAGTGGGCTTTGATTTGGACATATGGCTCACTATTTTCTTTCTTACATATCTTTCACACTGAGCTCTTACCCCCATTACAAGCTGGTACCACAACTGGATATCACATCATTCACTCCTCCGACAACCCTTCTTGGCATGTCTCAGGTCAGTACAGAAACATCAAGTTTGTGATGCCCACAGTTTCGCCCGCTCTGTCAGCAGCCCTTTACAAACTTCTGTTTGTTTCAACTGTGGCAGCCAGAAGCCTTGTCAAAGGCTAGGTAGGATCCCATCAAGATCTTACCGGTTACCAATGGCTCTGCGGCCAAAGCGTGACACACGGCTCTGAAAGTGGCCACCTGGTTTAGCTGGCAGGGCATTCGTGTGCTAAGTGCCAAAGCTGGACACGCCAAAACATCCAGTCATCATGAAACACACAACCCATCGTGAAACACTTCCCTGTAATCATGGTGAGGCCAAGCGTTAAAAAAGGAAAAGTCACAAATATAACATCCCAGAAGATGACAGGATGAAAGGAGAAGATGGATGTTGCTGACGTCACTGGTGCTTCAAAGAACAATGAATTTGTTAAGGAAAATTCCTAGACAATCCCAAAATGCAGTCTATCCCTGCTGGTATAGAGTCAGGCAAACTGCTTCAGCCTTTCCTGCTAATCTGGCCTGGAAAATGGTCCTAAATCAGCTTAACTCCGAGTCAGCGTGAAAAACACATCAATCTGGCACTTGAAAGATGCTAAAAAGAGCACCAGCACAATCGGTGCTACATCCTGTTGCTAGCTGTGGAAACCTCTAGCTCTTCAGAAGGATATGAGAAAAGAAACCGTTCCTAGCAGCCAAGTTATGTAATAAGGGTGGTGGTGGGAAAGTTCAACCCAGCTCCTGGAATCAAAGAGCAACAGCGCAGGAGAATGGGATGAAAGCAAATGGTGATTGAGTTCATTTTGTCTTTCTGGAAGACAAGGGATGAATGAATATTGCTGAGATACATAAAACAGCTTGTTCTGTTTTGTTTTTTTGTCAGGGGCACTTCATTGCAAATCAGCAATTCAGCCCTTACTAAATATTGGCTGCAAAAGTGATTTTTAAGAAGGGTTTTCAGCAAAAACTTTGAATTAGCTTCCCGCTCAAAGGGGATGTCCGGGGCTGTAAGAGTGACAGAGACAGAATGTTGATGGTGTCAGAGAGACAACAGTAGCAAGGGAAATAGAGAGGAAGAGGGAAATGACTCCTCCTGTTTTCAAGTGTGTTGGTACACCTCTGGGAGGTGGCAGGGAGACTGTTTCTCTGCTGAATTCCACCAAAAGCAATGACTGCTTTATGTTCACAGTGTGTCACCAGCAAAGCCAACCTGTTCCTTTAAAAAGCAGAAAACAATACCTCTCAAATGCAGTCTCCTTTTGAGCTGTACAGGGATAGGAAGGATTTGGTAGTGAAAGAGTTAGTGCTCACAAGAAGCCAAAAGACCCCTGCATGTCCTAATTACAAAGCTCATCAGGCCAGCTGCAATGAATTCAGGATTTCCTTATCTTGCTCTACTGGGAGGAGGAGGACCTGGTGGTAAAACTTAGAAGCTGGCTTGGTGAGAGGTTGGAGCTGATAATGTAAGTTTGTTTGTTTGTTTTTTTCCTCCTATGAAACTTGATGACTTAGTTGAACCAAACTGAAAAGCGGGTGTTGTACTTTCAAAAGGTAAGTACAGTTTCTGCTCAGCAGATCTTTAAACTGTAGCTGGTGTTGATGTTGGGAAGTAAGGCTTCCTTTGTTATTTGTTTGCTAAGTGCTTCCAGTTAAAGGGCATGTAATCTGCAAAGTTGCAGTGTGATCCTTTGTGAAAGAGGCAGCGATTGTCTTCTATAGTTTCATTACTTTGATTTCCAGTTGGGTGACATATGTGAGTGACTAAGGATTTCCAGCATCTAACTCTAAGAAAATCCTGGTTAAGAGAATTATTTGGCAAATGCTCTTGATACTTTTGGATGGTTTCTGACCTTCAGAGACAGCTTTTGGGATTGATGTGCCAGGAGATGGATAAGGAAATAGTGAAACAGAATGTACCTCTTCAGCTTCTTTTTTAGTAACTATATAATGTTGCAAATGAAGATGATGGTACTCTTAAGAACATGAATCAAATTAAGTGAACAAATGGGTGGGAGACCTTATGAAATTTCTCCCTAGCATGGCTACTGCTTTAGTTGTAAATGTGTTTTTTAAGGGGGAGCAAAAAGCATGGATTTAATTCGTTTAAGTCTGTCCAGAAGTGATGGGATTATGTATCTTCCAGAACAGCTGATCCTGACAAGCAATGGCAACCTGTTCATATGGGAATGGCACCTCGTTATTAAGACTTGCAGGGTGTAAGAAGCAAAGGTTTTAGGCATGGGACTGGAAATGTAGAGGCGTTACCTGGAAAATTTGGTTTCTCCCATAAATTCAGTCTGTGGCTGCTGGATCTTTAAGGTAGTGGTAAAGGGGTCTAGATCTACCTGTTACCTGAAGCTCACGTGACCTGTGCTGGTTGGAGTGGTTCATAGGCTGCATTCATAGGCCACTATGCTTGTTTGGTGATCTTGGGGTAGTTTTATTTTTTTGGGTTTGTGTTTTTTGTTTAGTTGGTTTTTAATTTACAAACTATCCTTTGAAAAAAATGCTCCCCCCCACCCAAAACCACAAAAAACCCCAACAATTAAAAAAATCCCTACACACTATCTCATCAATTAAAATAGAGGAAAGAAATACTTCAGCTGGCCAAATAAGCATGGGCAAAATGCAACTTCTTGCTCTCTTTGGAGTTATCTGTTGTTTAAGTGCATTAACTACAACTGGACAGTGAACGCAAATTGTTGGATTCTGTGCACAGTATCTCTCATCACAGATGGCCTTTGTTCCTGCTGGTTAAGTGACTTAATACTGAAGTTTGTAGAGGTGACTACTCTACCTTAACAGGGTAATTCCCTTTGGATGTGGCACTGTTATTGTAACTATTCTACCTGAATTCCAGTGTGCTGACATTGCAAAAAGCAAAACCAAACAATCCCCACCCCCCAGCACTCCAATACTAAAAAATTCTTCCCTATATTCAGCTGTTTAAAAGTGTCTATAACGTACTTGTGAAAGAACCTGCTCAAGCTATAAATGAACGTGATTTGTTCTCGAGGTTCTCTCCACGTTTTAATTGCACATAGTGACAGGAGGTCCTGTAGCATTCCAATATTCCTGTAGCATAGTCCAGTTATCGATTCTTCCACGATATGAAATAGTCTGCAATTGAAAAGCAATGAGCAAAGACTTTTTGATGACCCATTTTTGCTTTAGTATGTTGCCAACTTAATAAAGCTGACTCTTTAAGTCAGCAGGCACCATGGCTATTTGAAGTCTGTTAGAAAAAGGAATTAGGTTGTCCTGTTGTCAGTGTGGAAATGGTAAATTATAACAGATCTTCAGTCTGCAAAGCATGTGTGATGGTAACCAGAATAACCATGCTAATTAATAGCCCTGCACTGAAATGTCAAAAGGTGCTCAAGTTATCATAAGAACTGAGTATACCCCTATGCTGTGTCATGGATAAAACAGCAGGAGAGACAAGTCACTGCCCCCAGCTGCTACTTTCATGCTGGTGGACATGGAAATCTGAAGCTACCCAAATGTGGCTTGCATTACACAAAACTGAACATGAAGACCTATAGCTGTCTTCTCTCTAGTGCCCCAGGGCTTGCTTCTGACATTGGATTTATCTGAGGGACCATGCAACATGTGTGAAAGCACAACAGTTGCACCTGAAGACTATCATGTGGAGAAGAACACTTCAAATCCATTCCTTTTCTGTGCTTCAGCTCTTTGGAAGTGGTCAAAATAGTTCCCTGCTTTGTCCCCAAAGAAAACGTCCAATGCAGAATCCATAGTTACGGTCAACCCCAAAGCCTTCTGAAAATAGAAGGGTTAAGTACAACTAAATTCATGGAAGTATTTTTATTAATTTGAGACAGAGAAATAGATCAGTTTAATTACCAAGGCTGAACTGGAAAACCTCAAAAACTGCTCCTGTATGGCTTGTGTCTGCTTTGGCCTCCCTGATAAATTGTAGGTGCTTCTACAGAAAACAGCTTAAGAGTTTACTCAGTGACATTTTTATACTGGGTAACAGAAAGCAAAGCTCATCACTCAGTGAAGAAAATGTTTGCCCGGGGGCGGGGGGAGATTAAGGCTTCTGTTTCCTTCTGAAGTCAATCCTGAAGTTAGCTGTCAGAAAATCTGGTCTTTGGGCTGACTTTAGTAAAAAATTACTCAAATTCCTCATCGGAAAGCACAGATCAGTGTAGATTAGCCAAGTAACCTTCATTATATCAATCATTCCTGGCTAGTTAGATTGGCCACGTATACCTTCAGTCATCCCTCTTCTGTAGAGGGTTTTAGATAAATATATGCTTATATTAAACTGCTAACACTGATGTCTGCTTGTAAATATTTTCAGACAGATGGCACCAGGACTTGCCTTTTGCAGAAACTATCAACTATCTTAAGGAGACAGCTATGAATGCAGCATGACTTGCCAGCAGTTGTGAAGCGAGTCAGTGGCAGGGTAATGAAGCTTTAATCCAGTGGCCAGATCTATCTCCTCTAGGTGTGACAGCTCAGCTGGTTGTGACATCTCTGGTTGTTAATTGCTCATCAGTGCTGAGACTCTGCCAAACAGCAAGCGGGTGCAACACACTCCTTTGTGTATAACTGATGTGTCTTCAGTGCACAGCAATGTTGAAAAGCACTGAGTGCCACCACCTTGACCGGCTTTAAATCCAGTGACCTTTTAACATTTTGATTCTAAGCATTCAGTGAGAATCACATATCTAAAGATCTTTTAAAAAATGCTGCTCTCTCTCTACTATACAGTGGTAACAAAATACTAACAGTTAAATGATCAATCGATCACCATCTTCTGGCTTGCTGGAGCTCAGGCAGGCATCTCAGCTCTCCGCTAGTAGCTTGATCCTCCTTATCTCAGTGTCAGGAACAGGTTTGCTGTGGATGTCAGTGAGGGCACTCTTACATAACGTACAGGAACCTCACGAACAGCCTTTAATGGCCGATGTGGAAAGGTGTGAAAGGAGAGGACAGATTTCCTCTGGTCAGAGGTGCAGTCTTGGAGGAACTTTCTAAATCTCACACCAAGCTCCGCGGGGATTCTTTTCATCAGCTGAACACTAAACAACTGCCCACTTATGTTAAAGAGAAGCTCTAACACATGAGCACTATATTAGGGACAACGGAGACTATTCACATTGCAAATTACTTTTACACATCCCCACAGGAGCTTTCATTTCTCGGCCAGCCCCTCTACTGCCTGCAGCTGAGTCTCCCCCAGGCTGCAGACCGCCAACCTCCCTGACCTCTCGGAGAGAGGGCCATGGAGAGGGCCTCTACCAGACACCTCAATCCCACCATCTCCTCACATTGTTGAAGAACGAGCCTATTTTGTCGAGACAGGGCTCTTGGATGAGGAGTTTATGAAAGCTGTAGAGTATAAAGTGAGGGGCGAAACGGATGGACATGTTTTGACCCCTGCACTTTCTGTTAACATCTCTGTTTCCTGCAGGAAATCTTGTCTCAATCTGACCTGCAGTTTGAAAAACAAGAGTCAGGTTTCCTCTCATTTGGTGGGTCTTTTGACACTCCAAACATAAGAAAAATAACACCCGGAAATAGATATGTGCCTGTTCAAGACACACTTAGGAAAGCATTTACCTCCTGTGCAGCTCTTGCATGATGAAAGGTTTTGCTGCAAAATGTCCATTTTGGGTTAAATAAAACTTAAAGACTGAGACCGTTTTGTTTATATCATTTACATTCAGTAATGCCTTCTTGGCACAAAAACCCCTGCGATGGCTGCCAAAGTTTAAAAGAGGCAAAGCTAAGGTCGCTGTCAGAGGTAGAAACAATACATCATCTGCCCAGAACGGGCCCCTTGCAATGCGCTCAGGGCCTCAGTTCCTGCACTCGGGGGAAGACAGAAACTTTTATTAAATCGAATATAGTGAGGAAAATAAATTATTTCCCTCTAGTCAATGACGGGCTGGAATTTCATTTTGTGTCTCTACCTTTTAGAGAGCTTTATCTACACTTAAAGCCACCTTAATCAGTTGTGAGCCAGCACAGCTTGAAATGCGATCTGAGCAAGTAAGCCTAAAACTTCACAATCTGCTTCAGATAAGTTATAAAATAACAGTGGAGTAATCTGGTTTCCAGGTAGACTTAAAGATTTTTTTTTTTTTTCCAGGTTGAGCCTATTAGAGGAATGAATCTATTACTCTCTTAACTTCAGTTGCAATGTATGTTGGAAAAAAGATGGTTATAAGATCAGCCCTGTATTTCAGGGAACCCTGATGTTCAAACACTTAGGAGCTCTCACTAATCCCCCATTTTGTGGATGCAATGACTGTACAATAGTTCCTTTGCTTTCCATTCAGCCACAGGTATCCACAGACCTAATGACTGCACACAAATAGTTGCCTAGCAGTCTGGCTTAGTGCAAAGAACTACAGGGTCCAACTCTCCGGTTACATTTCATCGCTATCAAGTTTAGAAACCTGGAACCCCTAGGCCAGCAAGAGAAACCTATGGGAGCGAGATGATCTCTTTAAAATGTTGACTTGGTTGGCACTTAGCTGGATGAAATGTAAAAACAGTTTTCCATATTCCTGTGATCCCTCTAGAGTATTGCACTCTGTGTCCATTCAAGAGACACCAAATCCTGCCATGTGCAGGGAGTGGGTGTGGGTGGTGGTTTAATACAGCAGGAATGTATTTCTGCTCTGGATATGAGAGCAAGAGCCCCGGACCATGAGGGTATTTGCTTATCTTCAACTTAAATCTGTAGAAACACAAAATGTATTTCCAAAGATACAGGTTTAGAAGTCCACGTAGCAGCTCTTCCTATCAGCAGCAGTTGAAAGAGATACAAAAAAGGGCCTACAGAAGGCTCCTTAAAATTACTCTTAGTCGAAGTATTGGACTTTTTAGTATTTGCTTACATGAAAACACGTGAAAAATAATGGGCTAGGTTGGTGATATGTTAAAACTTAAACCCCACCAAACAGCTGTGCTGGCCTGGCTAGACAATGAGGGACACAGACAGAGCCCAGGACTCGTAACCCTGCGTCTATTCTGCTTTCCTCAGCTGAATCTATCAATAACTTTAGGTTCTACTTTTAGTAGATCATAGATTGCTTGTAATCTTTCTGAGAATAAAAAACAACCTGCAGGAAAAAAAAAAGTGATCTAAGATTTGAATAGCCATACAAAACTTAATTGGTTCCTTTGATCCACTACAAATTCTCTGGAACCCAGACAGAATCGAAGTACACTGCCATGAAGCAAAGACTTAGATTCTTCCCATTTAATTTAATAATTTCATTGTGGCTTTAAAAAAGAGGAAGAAGGGCAATTCAGGAGAGTGGCAAAATGGGCATCAGGCTGCTGGCAACTTTCCTGGGGAACAGAAACTGAGAAGTACAAATAAGCACTGTACATTTCACAGAAACATTCGGAAGCTTTAAGATGATAGCCAGTATCACTTTTTTAGGCAGCATTTATACATACGCATCTAGTCTAGAGAACAGAACACCTTTGCTTCTGTTTCTGTGCAAAGAGGTACTCTCAATATTGTACGACTTGGCTTTGCAGTGTGTGTGCCTGCACTCTTCTGCAACTGCACTGTTGACGTTGTTCATGCTTCTTAAAGTAGCAAAGAAAAGAGCCTCTGGTCTTAGATTTAAATATCCTTTAAATAAGGTGTCAGAGTCCCTTTACAGCCCACTTAAACTCTGAACTAGGAAACTTTCCTTTGCATTAATCCTTACCTAGTGACTGTCAGTAATGCAATCTTCTCTTCTAATTGTTTGCTACTAAAGTAACACGACCACTGATAAAAGTTGTTTGCCATCTCTTGTGTACACCTCCACCAAATCCCCCTAACAAACAAGAAAAAGGAGGGGGGGGAAGGAGGAGCGGATAAAAGCAGTTTCGTACACCATTTGGTTATTCATTTCATTCCATACACCTTATCAGTTAATATATTGGTTCAAGTCAGACTTGATTGTCTGATGACTTGTGCAGTTCATTGAAGAAGGATCTTCTCTATTCTGAATAACTGAGTCTGTGTTGGCAGAGCAAAAGAGGAAGGGATGAGAAATCATTACCCAACACACAGCTACATCAGCCCTTTGAGTGCCTTGGGATGAGAGACACTGTAAATGGATAAAATAACTAACTGAAGGCTGTGTGTATAAGATAGAATTATAACAAGAATTCTACACTCTTTTCCCTCCAGTTATGGATTGGGTTGGGTATTCTTCCTATGTATTGCCTGGCAAGTATTTCAAGAGATGGATGTATTTATGAGACAGAAAGTGAACGCCAGCACTCCTCTCAATGAGGAGTTTGCATAAATATAAAGTGATTTAAAA
The DNA here is from genome assembly GCA_027560015.1 of Chloroceryle amazona. Taxonomy (NCBI): domain Eukaryota; kingdom Metazoa; phylum Chordata; class Aves; order Coraciiformes; family Cerylidae; genus Chloroceryle; species Chloroceryle amazona. Next base: position 129,965 of record JANHFX010005673.1, read on the forward strand.
GATCTGGCAATCCTTTTAAAATAATTGCTAAGAATATGTATAACTGGTCCATCTTCTATTGCTAGCTTTTTTTTACTTTTTTTTTTGTTTGTTTTCTTAACCTCTCAAAGAGAAATCTATAGTAAGGCAGGAAGCCCATATCCCTCTTCTTGGAGCTTGATTTAAGTCTGGTAATTAATACTTTCGCTCTTGCTAGCTTCCTAACCTTGGTTCAAGCCTTTGATGTAATACTAAGCTGCAGAAGACTGTGGTGGATATATATATATATATTTTTGTTGTTGTTGTTGCCATAAACTAAAGCTCTGTTGTAAATCATGTTTGAACTGGTTAAAGCTAGAGGTAGCACAGGCGTGCTGCAGAGCTACAGTAGCATGTGCTGTAGGTGTGGTGAGGGTAAGGAAGTAACAAAAGAGCTTCTGGCTGTTGGAGTAACTTCAACACATCTTCACTACTCTTTATTCTGGGAGCTTTCTGCTGTCCTTACTCAGGTAAGGAAGCCTGAGTAAAAGCAATCTAAGTGTACTCAGAGTAGTTGCTTAAGGGAACCTAATTTGGCTCTTGTGTATTCCCTTCTGCAGTCAAATTGCTATTGGGTAATTCAGCCTCGGTGTGAAGAATTAAGAGTCGCCACCATAGGCAGTATGGTGGACTTAATAAATCCTGGAAAGCAGAGAAACCTAAAGCCATACCTAGGGGATACAAATGGAAGAGCGTGATTTGTTTGGTAACTTGAGTTTCCCATTTCTTATACAAAATATAGATCTTATTTTCAGACTCCACTTCCTATAGTACATTTACATATGTTCTTCTCTGGCAGAAGAGGGTGTTTTCCAAAGACAGAAGTAGCAATGTAAGAGGCCACGACTGCAGAAATAAGAACGGAGAGCAAAAAAAAAAGAAAAAAAGAAAAATGCTTCTAGACTTAAAAAACTGATTATTTTTTTTTTAATTTTAAGCACACATCCAACTGGAATTGGAAATAGAGTAGTTGGGAGCTCAAGTACCTGTAATAGGATCTGAGACTTTGAGTTCAGAATAGAGAGTGGGCTGTGAAAGCTGCACTTCATGTGCTGAGGCAGTGTCATCAGAAGGGCTCTAGAGCTTGCTGTATGGGAGGATGGAGGAGGCTGATGCCATCGAGATCCCCAAATACATCTTGTCTTCTGACTAACACAGAATTCAGCTCCCTGGAATCTCTTACAAGGACCAGTGCGAGAACTGACATTTAACTTCTTGAAAAGCAATTTGAAAGGCACTTTAAGTAGCCACAATATATCTGTAACATACAATCATCCTGAGGCAGAGAGCACAAGTTTCTCCAACACGGGAATTTGTTCAGCTATTGCCTTTCAGTAAACTCTGTAGGACAAGGGCACTGAATTGTTAGTACTTAAGTGAAGAATAGCGAGAAAAATTAAGATGAGGAAATTAATCAAATAATCATAAATTAAAAGACACCATCATGTACTGTAGACAACCTGTCCACTGCCCTACTCTGTCAATAACTACACTTAAATAAGAGGAGAGAATACTGGCTGTTCAGTCTGCAAGTAGCAACTGCAGTTCTGAGCACATTAAGCACTCAGTGCATCAGAAATATGCTCTGTTTTAATAATATGCCACAAAATGAAGGGAATTGGAAATTTTTTGGAGCATACAGCAATTTCTGCCTGCCTGCATCTCTGTTATATTTGTCCTAGGACCTCACAACTACTGATTGTGAGCAGCCTCTTACAAGGTGCTTTGTTTTCTCCCTTTTAAATCTTTTAATCGTGGTTGTTCTTGGGGATATGACACTTAATTTAGTGGTCAGTAGCCTGATCCCGTATGTTTTCCTGTATTCTTCTGATACTACAAGAATGATGAACTTTTAAATTTTCTAATCACCCTCCAAATTAACTCATCTAGGCTACATAACATATCTTTCTTCTGCAAATATCAAGATAGTGTGTATTCACTTAATTCTGTGAAAGACAGATGGAAAACAAGCTTGTCTGATATAAAATGTGTTTTCCATAGAAATGCCAACTCCCTTCCATACATTTTTGCTTTTGACAGTGGCATTTTGTCGTTGTTAGTATATGAATGTCACTATCATACTAACTTTGTTTCTTTGGGAAGCTGCCTGATAAACGTATCTATCTCAGTGCTGCAGACCTGCTTCTGCTTCACAGGACTTTATTTTCCACAGTACACCCTCTAAACTTTATTTTGAATTCCAGAAACTTTCCTTTCTGAGTGATCTGCTTCTTACTGTAGCAAATTCAAGTAGCTCATGTTCTCTCATTCCCAGTTAGTCTCCCTCTTGCCTACAAGGACTGACTCTGGAAGCCTGTGAGTCAGAAACATGAACTACTTCTTGAAAACACTGATTATTTTCTAATCTATTACATGCAGTTATTTGTGCTTAAGATCTGTTTTAGAAAGTGGCTGCCGTAGAGGTTTCTAGAAGGGATTCCCCTCTTGAAAGACACACGTGGGCAAATAATTCATAAGGACACAGACTCTTTCTCATGTGTAAATATTGCCTTGTACTGCATCTAGCACTCTAGGTTCAAAGAAACAAGTTTGATTATGATATGGTAATTTCTAGTTACTGTCTCTTCTTGACCGAAGTCAGCATTGATCTAGTGGGATACCATGAGCCTCTTCTACCTTTACTCTAGGTTCCTCAACTCTACCACTCAGTGACACAAAGACAGTTACCTGGCTGTGTCTCAGACACATTAAATCCCGTGTAACCAGCCCCACAACGGAAACCTCAAATACTTCCTTCTGATGGATGATGTTATAATCAGGGTGGAGCTCAGTTCAGTAGCCAGTTTAATGCATCTTAATGTTCTAACGTGCCTTCATTTCATATCTAGGACAATAAATGCTGCAATAAAGTTTTGTTTAAAGCAGGCCTGTTTTGTAAAATAAGTCTTGCATATGGAACAAAACATTCATTGTTGCTTTACTGTTTAAACCTTTATTATTGCTTTATTTTTCCTTGTACAATGGGCTTTTATGCACCAAAGAGCTCTGTTCATCATGTTTATTTAGAAGGCGTCCGTTGTAGTGGAAAAAGTCTGGAGGACAAAAATCTGGGTGAAGTGCAAGACTACTTTGTGGGTGCTGGTACTTGTATTTTTTTTTTTTCTGTCCAGTTCCTTTGGTCAGCATGCAAGTCACATACACAGGCACTGCCATGCTGACTTGCAAACCCCGTATAATAGCAACATTTCACAAGTGCTGTCTCTTATTCCAAGCACCCTCCTCTAGAAATTTTCAATTGCAAGGCAACATACAGGACGTGTAACTATTTTACACCCTATGATCCTATCGTTTCTCAGTCTGTTGCTATTTTGGCCCCTCATTAGGTCACTTTCCAAATATTGTGTACAGCTATGTGTCAATCATTGTCACAGCTCAGCTCCAAGCTAAGCCAATCCAGGACAAAACTGGGAGGGGGGGAAGAAAGCCAACTAAAGCATGCACTGTGTAGAAAACAGTCAACAGTTTAACTGTGGAAAGCTATGTGTTGTTCCAAAGATAGTATAAGCCCACTTTGATGCAAAAGCAGCATACAGTACTAATGCTCCCCTAAATAATTCTATGCAGCTGAAATACGTGGTGTATACCCAATGGCATCTGCAGATAAACAGATGTTAGAATCTGGAGAATTAAGAGCATGACATTGTAGGAAACCCTTGGGTGACTCCTGCCAAAAAAGCAGTCTAGTTTCCAGTTTCTGGAGAGAAGGGAGAGTGTAACCTATTGACAGAACTTTTTGTGAGCAACAGTATCTCTTAACACCTCCCAAACCCTTGAATGAAAGCTGCCGTATAAGCAGGCAGCATCAGCCTGGGAACTAAGGGGGTTCCCTACTTTTCTCAGGGCATATCCAGCAAGGCACATGCATTTTCATACCGTATGAGATGACTCTGCCCCTTTCCCTCTTTTCAGGTTACCCTGTATTAACATGTTCTGGTAAAGACCGGAAACATAGAAATGTTTCTATCAGCCACTTAGTCAATGCTGCTGTTGTCACGGGCTGGAAAATGAATTGGAACAAACTGACGTGATGGATCTTTTAAAAATATTAAAATATCTGTATCGAATGAAATGGTTCCTTATTTCCTGAACAGCGAATGCTCTAGGCTTGCTACAGAGCTGGCATTCTCAGCTGTCATTCATGTGCCTCGGGAAACTGTAATGAGGTTAAGAAGAGCAGAAGAAAGTTGCATCCATACAGCTCATGGGTGATAGGAATCCATGCAGAAATGCAGCCAAGGCGACTGCCGGGGTCCGTAAGCAGCAGGGAGGCTGTGAACAGGCTGACCGCTCGGAGCTGGGGCTGAAGCAGTGGCCTGGGGAAGGCCTGGCATACCAGGGGAATGATTCTCCAGAAGAAAGGAGAACAGCTTTTTTTTTGGGGGGGAGGAAGGGAAAAAAAGGAACAAAAAGTAAGCCAAATGGAAAGGGAGAGAGTGTGACAAAAGGATTAGCCCCTACTGGCAAACAGCATAGTAGAAGCAGAAAACGAACTTGGGAGGAACTTTGAGGAAAACTGTTTCTCAGAGACTGTTTCAAAAGCTTCCTGAATGCAGCCTCCATTTACTTGTTTCTTCCTTTTTTTCCCCAAGAAGAAAAAGGACCCTCTGTGAGCAGAATGTATGCTGACTTGAACAAACACAGACCTGAACGAAGTCCCAATCTGGAGAGAGCTCATGGAGGCCAAACTCCTGGAGTCCTGTCGCTACCTGGGCACCACAAAGCTCGTAAACCAAGCAGAAAGAGGCAAAATCTACCATTTGTAATCATCAGGTAGGTAGCTAGAAGTTTATATTACACTGCCAATGCCTTTCTGTGAAATTAACAGGCTTGTTAAGCCTGGGTGTTTTTAAACCAGGTATGTTACATGGCTCTTAACAAGGCTGGGTACATCCGACTGAACGGATTTTAAGCTATGGACTTGGAAAAATTGTGTCTTTTGAGATTGGATGTGCTTTGTGAAATTGTAAGGATGAAAGAATTTCTAATTAAAGAAAAGAGAATGTGTATATATAACTCCAGCTCTTAACTGTTTAACACCAGAGCAGTTGGGGAATTTGAGTTGTTTTTTAATTAACAACTCCATACCTTTGCTGACAGAAGGGGAATGGATATTTTGACTGAGAATACTTTCTAAACCTATGCTTTTAACATATATGGTGCTCGGAGGGCTCTGAAATATTCTGTGGGAAGTGCCAGAGCGGGTCAGATGCGTAGTCCATCGTCAAATGGAGCTACTGTTGAATGCCTCCAGCCAGAGCCCCCTGGTAGGGAGTAAAACCGTAGTCAGATCTTTCCTGGGAAGGCTGTGAGCTGTGGTGTGCGAGGTGCCACCTTCCAGTATCTCTGTGAATGTGAAATCCCTCCAATGCAGAAGTGCTTGACCTCAACAACTTCCTGTGACAGGGAGTTCCACAGTGAATTGTCTTTGCATACCCTAGTTTTTTAGCTTCCTTCCCTTTGGTTTCGTTTAGTCTTGTTCTTGTGTTATGAAACGTACGCATTTTTTTTTTTTATCCACTCTGGTTTTGTCACGTTCCTGTTTACGTCTCTTCCTTTCAAATCACGCTGGCCTCTGCTCCCCCTTAAGCTACACACATTTTTTTTTGATATCAACTTTTTAAAGTATCACTTGCACAAATCCCACTTTATTCTTTTTTTTTTTTAATGTTATTACGAATGTAGAATTTTCTGTGTGCCGCCCCCCTCACTTCTGGCAGCGTCCCGGCCGCG
>JANHFX010005674.1:9716-21359 GCA_027560015.1 Chloroceryle amazona
TATATATGTTCATGACTGTTAAAATTCTGTAGACTGAATATTGCTGAGTAGAAATGCCAGCATAGAATAATGGTACTTAATTCACATGTCTAAATCTCTAAATATGGTTCAGAATGAGCTCCAGGAAGGTTTAAGATCAGGACTCAGCTTGGAATAAATGAAACAGGTTTAATTCTATGATTTTTTTTTTTTTTCTTTCACTTGCAAGTTATTATAATTGCATCTAGGCTACCAGGAAGCACAGAGCACGCCTCCATACCAGTTCATACACAAATGTGGTTATAATATTTTTGTGTTAGAATAGCCTTGCTAATTTAACGTGTACACTGTAAGTCTATGTCCTTGCATACGGCTAGACTCACTCCACTGTTGTGTTAATGTATGCTGGTGCAATCAAGTAGCCAGAATATTATGAGACTTCTTGTTAGTTAATATAAGACTAATGGAATGTTTGAATTGGCATGGAATTAGGTCTCTGACAAAAGGTTTAGATGCCAGTCTAAGTGATGGCTTGCTAATTAAATGTCTAAATGTCATTGTTAAGACCTTGAGAACTAGACTTGATTCATAAAGAGTTTTCCAAAAAATGTTTCAAGTGCTGAAAGCTGAAAAGAATGAATTGAATGGAGAAAGAGCGCTTGTCTTCATCTAAAACCAGTGGATTTGTGTATTGCTTTATTTGCATGAAAAAGTAGTTGTCTGTACATGACTGTCTTTATACTGTTCCAAATCTCTCTCTCAATTTTACTTGTGAGCAACATGTCCAGGTCTTTTTCTTTTTACAATTGAAGTAGTTCCTTGAATGATGTGAAGGTAGTGAAGGGTCTGTGTGACAGTCTAGTGTGCATGCAGCAAAGATCTGAAACTAATTGTAACAAAGCCTGGTTGTAATTCACTGGTTTATATTTGAGAAGTCTCAGGTGGTTTAGAATGTTTAACTTGTTCAGGGAATAATGGGAAAATGTCTGCCATCAATATACTGGGGTTACTGTGGCTAAATTTTACATTTGCTCTCTGACAATGTATTATCTTTCTTTTAAAGTCAACTGCTCTGAATATAGGTAGCATAGGGTAGTACAAATTTGCTACTTGCTCAATCGGTGTTTATTGCTTGAAAGTTTCCTGACTTGTGGCTTACAAATTATGATGTTCTTTACATCATAAAAGCCAAGTGATTGTTCATGTGGGCAGTTTGCCATGTAGTTTGCTTTTTGAAGGAGAATTGTCTATTCAGTTCATGTTCTTTTAAGTTTATCGCACCATTTGTAAACATGGATGGATAGTGCTTTTCATCATTCTTGCTTATGTATTTTCCAAGTTGTTACCTAATTATGTTGCAGGAGTCTCTAGAAGCCCTGTAAGTATCAGAATTGCTTTGTGTTGGACAAACCTCAAATCCTTAAGAAGACATGTTTCCTGTACTGAAGAAATTACACTCCTCATAGCTCACGGTTTAGAAGGTTAGCAGGCATTTGTGCTGGGGAATAAGGTTTTCATGAGGATCACTACTAGCACTTGCCAGCATTTATTCCTCGGGAAAGGGTAACAGTGTAAAACCAGTGTAGACTAGAAAGCCTCTTCTCTTGTAGCTCACTTGTTTACGGTGAGGTCATGCTTCACAGCCTTTCATGGAACTGCTTGGACTTGATGGAGTGGCCATGCTCTATCATGACTGAAGTACAGGTGTACCCTTATATGTGGTGGGTGCACATCTGGACACATAAAAACAGTTCCAGTCAAGCCGCTCATACAGATGACTTTAGGCACATATGTGTTTGATCGCATGATGAATGAGTGCCATGACATGAATGTTGCATGAAATTTCCAAGTGATAAGGCATGTCTGGTCACAGGATAGGGAAAAAAAAATTCGAGAAAGCAGAAAAAGTAAGAAGTGAGACTGGTAAACAATTCAGTCATAATCTTAAATAAGAAAATGCCAATTACTGCCAGTTGTGTTTCTGGAGAAGGACTTAGGTTTTTGTTCCTATGACAGAAATGATTTTGCCAGTGACACGGGATCTCTTCTATTGTTTCTTCCTAGTCAGAACAAGTAATACCTATTGTGAAGATTTCTTTCTCTTGCCACCTGAGGTAATTAGCTGGCAAAATTAACCCCTTCAATACTGTGTGAAATGCTTAAAATTCCCGGGATCTCAGTTTAACTTCACTGCAAGCAGCAAGTTTCCCTGCAAGACTACTCTGTTTGGAATTTTATTTGTGTAGGAGCAATGTCTTATGTTTGCCAGAGTTTGCTCAGGATTGCTCAGTGTGAGGCAAACTTCAAACTTGAGTGGTTTGAGTTTTAACAATAAGACAATATGTATTATTTCTAAGGGATTCAGTACTTGATCAAAAATGCAAACAGTCATAAAAGAGTAATAGATCAATAAAATGCAAATGCATGCTGGGGAGGAAATTCTGTGTCAAATTCCTTAAATCTCAGCTAGTTAGGGCTGGTATTCTAGCTGTCTCGCCTTAGGGATCTCTGAAAATACATCTTTTAATTTAAGATTTAAGTATTGGGATTATAATTTGAGGGGGGGGGGGGGCAGGGGCGGATTTTCCCTTCCCATATCTGTAGGTATTGGAATCTGAGGTTCAAAATGTATCTATACAATCAATAAGATGTTTTTCTTACAGTTTTTTAAACTGTACCTCTAGGTTTGTAACAGTGTTTCAAGAGATTTGCAATGCAACTTTAATCGTGCAACTGTATCATATGGTTCTAAGATTTAATGCATGCATTTAGGTATTTTGGTTGTGTAAATTGAGTAGCTGGTGGCCATGGATCCAAGCTGGGGAAGGGAAACTGACAGTCAAGTACTCACTCAACCTCAATCAAGGAATTTAAAAACATTCCTGGCTTCTTAATTTTTGTCAAAATTAGCTGTGTTTTTCTGCTCTGTTACTCCAGTGATTGATAGATTGTTTCTTCTTCGAATGACTATAAGCCTGTTTCTTCTAAAGTTGCTTTTTCCTGGTACTTTCCTGTGGCAACTTGAGTAGTAAATTTTTAGTAGTATCTTTCTTAGATGCTGGTTTTGTTACTTTGAAGTTGCATAGTGATTTCCAAGATGAAAAATAGCCCCCCAAAATACCAGCTTTGTGGGATTCCTAAAAGTATGGATTATAGAGCACTATTGTTACATGTATAGAGTTTAGTGCTGGAGGCATCTTGCCTAGAGATACAACGAATGTTTCACTTTTGCATTCCTCTTCTACTGAGCAGGTAGATCAGTTTCAAAAAGTATTCATGCTGCTTGAGTACAGAAGAGGGCATCTTATATTAGGTTTTTTTTTTTCAATACCTGAACCTTCATTATTAGGAAAAAACACCCTAAGATATTGCAGACTTGTCAGATTTTTATAAAAACAATCCCCATCCCACTGGAAGCAAAACGTATGAGTTTTTTTCAAGCTCACTAGTGTTACAGAAGTTAAGATTTGATGATGTAGTTCATTCAAAACTCCAAAAGCAAAACATAGCTCCTAGCACCCACCTCACCAACACCATAAAACTCAGTATTTCTAAATCAGGTTGTGGATTTTTAACTTCCAGTAAAGCCACTGAACTGTGCGCCAAATGAGGAAGAAAAAAATTACAGTATGCCAACAATGCGTAGAGGCAAATTCTCTAAGGGAGTAAGACCCAACTCATCCAAGGAAGCATTTTTATGGTGAAAAAATAAGTTGAAGAGAGCAAGAACATTTCCAAAATGAAAGCTAACCCAAAAATCTGATACGAATCATTATGCTTGATGATTAGTATGGCTGTGATCAGGAAAACTTCATGTTGGCCAGTTGTCTGTGAGGGTTGTGCTAAGTGGGAACACAAGTCCATTCCACACAACTGCTGCATCCCACAGCAGCTCATCTTTGCATACACATAAATCCACCAGTGGTGAAGTTTCTTTCCTAACCTGAAGAACCAATCAGCTAAATCTCAGAAGTGTGAGACTGGATTCTAATTGTTGCAGCATATTGTGAGTGTTTGCACATTTCAGGGAATTAAATTCTTGCAGGGTTAAATGAATTGTGAGCTTCCATACATTTCAAGCCCAGAATGGTTCCCACCACTGTTCAGTATGACTCTTCTGTTAGAAGCTGCAGAACACTAAAAGCCAGTATTTCTTAAAATAAATGTCTTGTCTCACCTTGTGGGCTCAGTTCCTACTGAGCTTTTGTGATTTGATTTAAAAAATTAAATTTGAGTTTGTTTAATTTCCTGCTGATGGATGTTTTTAAACTTGCTTAAACTTGCAACAAACTTGGAAATACTTTCAATATACAATAATAAAAAACAGCCATCTTTTTGCTAAACTGGCTAAATTGTACTCCCTAGACCATACAGCATAAATCTTGCTTAACAGATCTGTTTTTTGTGGTCCGTGTTTGAAATACTTAGTAATTACTATTGTATACTGAACTCTGGATTCTATTTATTTATTTATTTATTTATAAGATTTTTAAGGAAAATATGAGTATTGTCAGTTTCCTTGTCAACACTTTATCTTGTGTTTGGCTTTTTTTCTAGATTAATTTGATATGGCTTTTGTTTTCTAGCTAGGAGTCTCTGAGGCTCAGTCCTTAATTTAAGTGTTTAAACAATTATAGCTATGGTGAGAGAACTCATAACCATGACTTAACTACATCTTTGTGTTTTTAGACCTTGTCACAGCCTTTCTTAGTGCAGTGAAGTTTAAAAACCTTGCCTATAGCTGGAACTTTTTTCCTTAGCAGACTTGGAGAATGGTGATGGTTAACATACCTTTATGTAAAATTCCTTAAAGGATTGCACAAAAATTGACCTTCCACCCTTTACAATATCATTGGAAAAAAAAAACCAACACATTTTTATGACCTTTACCTAAATAGATGTTTAATTGATTTATTACTATTAAAATGTCAGAATGCTTACAAGAAATCAACTCTTTCATTAAAAACATCTGTTTCAAACCAAACAAAGGGAAGACTGAAAAGAAGATTGTGAACAGAAAGGTAAATATTCCACTGAAGTGATAGAGCTTCCATTTGCCAGAGTGGTGTGGAGTTCCAGGATGTTCCTGGGTTCATTGTAAAGCTTATATAACCATGTAGCATCCATAATTTTAGCAGTGACCTCTGTCAGCCACAGTGTAACAAGACTGATTATCCATTTACATGTGCAGTCACCCATTTGTCAAATATAGATGTCAATACTGCACCTTCTTATAACTGATGCTGAATATTAAGAAGCAGCAAAACAGGGCTTTGTCTTGTAACTTGGACCACTGTAAGTATCCTAGATATGTGCTTCTATTGGGTCTGACCTGGAATCAGTCTCGGCAGCTGATGGATATGCAACTCTGGGTAAAGAGGTACACACCAGGCAAGAGCTGTGCAACAGCTAAGGACAAAGGACTATAAGATGAAGTGCCTTAGTTACAGAAGGTAGCTCTAGGGGAGAACAGGCAGATCCAGTGTCTGTCACTCTCCAAGAAACATTGGAAAACATAAAATGCTTGATTTTTCTCCAAACATTTAATATTTTTCTACTCTATGTCCACTTGGGGAAAAGACAGATTTGTAAAGTCCTCTAGGAAGAGTTTTGCCCCTGAAAAAATTTCCCCAGAGAATCCCTGAGTTTACACTAGACAAGGGCTTTTAATGTGGAAGATGTTCAGCACTATGGGTGTTGAGCTTTCAATACCATTAAGAGATTGCTGAATTAATGATGTGTTAGAAAGTGCAGTTATAGGTTTCCAGAAGTGCTAAATAAGCCCTTAGTTAGTGGAGGTTTGGAATGAGTGGATAGGCACGCATATGAATTAGTGGAGTAAACAAAACTATACTTGAAAGTCAATTCTTTAGTTTATCTATCATAGTGAACTCTGCATGTACAGACAAACTGAGTTTTCTAGCTCACTTTAAAATCAGCTTTCCATATTTCTGTAAAGGTCCACCCCTTTAGTGTATTGAATAAGCACGATCCGTGTGTTTCCTGCCTTTTGCTTTTAAAAATCTTCCATGTTGTTGCAACAGCTTTATGGATAGGATTGTTCTTCCATAAAATTGGAAATCCATGTGGAAATTAATGCACAATAATAATATTGGGTAAGAGAAAAATACCTGCAGTTAGTTGAGATGAGCAAGAGCTGATGTAGGTATGTATTGAACTTCCCTGTTGCATTTCATCTGAGGTACTGCACAACATTGCTTTGACTTGCTGCTTTGTGATGTCCTATACGTGAGGCCTAGGTGAAGTAACAACTCGGTTGGTTGATACTTGAACAGAAAGATTTATGACAAAGACTTATACTCAAAATTTAAGGCCATTAGGTCTGACAACTGTCATGCTTTACATAGTATTAAGAGGAGGTAGGGAAAGAAAACAACAGGAAGACTGAAAGTAAAATATGCAGCTGGTTAGAAGGGAAAGAAAACGCAAAGCATGTCTTAAGTAAGAAGTGGCAATTGCAGTATGCTGGTAAACTACCTAACAGGCCTGAAAGAGCTGCAGCATTGGGAACAAAACAATGCAGTACTGGGATACCGGGATATTCTTACTTAGAGGTTGAGGAAACCGTAGGTAATGTGACATAAGAGTTGTGTGAGGTAGGGCTTATTACATGGCTGAGAGAGAGAAGATTGAGTAGAAGGATGGTGAAGTTTACTTGCTTAATGGTTTGCTATGCAAACTCTTTTCATTATTGTACAGTTTTTAGAACATCTGTGACTAATATTACAGATTGGTCCATGGCGCTGTACTAGATCTAACAGATGTGAGGAAGGAAGCAGTCCTTCTTGAATCTTCATTTCTTTAAATTGCATCAAGAAAGCTGCATGCAGATGGAAAAACATAGTGAGAGGGAAGACAGCATGAGTGGAATTTCCCAGAGACGATAGTACTTCGGGACAAAGCTAAGGAATTGGCAAACAGTAAAGAGAATTAGATAGTAAAGGATTTCAAGAAGAGGTAATAGCTTTCTGTACCTCTAACTTACTGAATAATTAAAGTGTGCACTTTTCTGCTTTTCTCATTTAGCTTATGTTACATGACTTTCTAGTAGTTAACTGATCTCTGTGAATGACAGATCTTTTATTGCCTGTGAAAAAACCTTCTGAAGTTCAGGAACTTGTAGCAGAGCCTTACGAAAGAAAACAAAAAGAGAGAGGAAAAAAAAAGGGGGGGGAATGTGGAAATTTCATACATTAGTATAATAGAAAATCTTAAAAGAACAACTTGATTACTAATTCTCTATTCTCAGTACAGAAACTTTCAGTTTAATTTTGTAGGACTGGTGTCAGAAGAGTTGAGTGCATGTCTTCTGGATGATGCATTAGGAGCAGTGACAGAGTTCTTTTCTCCTTTCTGCATCTCCATGAGAAAGATGGTCCTTTAGTTTCTCGATCCTCAGGAAACCTATTTTTCTTATCATCTTTCTAATGCCTGTAGTTGGAGGTCATATGTATGGGGAAATAATATGCAACACATCTGAGAGAATCCTGATGGACAAGTTATAAATACAGCTTTACATGGTCAACACACTGATACTAATGCTTGTGGGAGCAGTTGTGAGTATTCCCAATGTGTGTATCTACATACTATAACTGATCCTAGTCATATGATAAGGACAGTCGTGTGGTAGTGAGAGAGGTGAAAGCAACTTCATAATTTCCAAGGAAATGAGAAGCAGAGAGCATGTTCAGCTTCACTGATTTTTAAAGTGAAGTTGAAAGGCAGGAGTCAATCTTTGGTTATAACAGTGGCTAAAATATTTTATGAAGTTACTGTGTTAAGATTAAACTTGCATGTATGTAAAACAGATGTGAAATGTCTTCAGTTTATTTTATTGATAAAATCCTTTTTTTTTTTAATCTTGTTAATAAAAACCTTTCTAAAAGATGCAGCCTAATATAAGTCAATGTGCATAAAACTTGTATTAGTAAGAGAAATTCTGAAAGCAAGATCTCTTGGCAAGATCTCTTCAGTCATCCACACTACATTTCACATTTGAGAGTAATACCAACCATTGTGCCTGGCAACAGGGAGAAGTCAACTCCTTATCCAGCCCACTTACTGCTCAAGAGTCTGTGAGCTAGGTAGTACTATGCATGTACAATGACCAATAATGAAATATCAATCACTTTAAATAGTGAAAAGATGCTAGGGAGAAGGGTACTGCTGCAGAGGGTGAGGTTGTGAAGGCACAGATGACTGTCCCATTTATAAGCCAGCTATCTAAAACAAACAAAAAAAATCTTCTTGCGTTTTCTGTTGTAATGCTCTTGATTTTATAAAGCAACAATATATTTTGAGGAATATCTGTTATGTCTTTAAACATATGGATCACAATCTGCTCAGAGCTTCTATTTAGCATTACTTATTAGTGTGGGGGGAAACAAGGTTATGAAAATTTTATTTGGTCTCAAGCTGGACTTTTAGAAATGTATTAATCAGTTGGGAAATACTTAGTGCATGAATTACATCAAATTTTCTATGAGAAGATCGCCAGTTCCTTTCCTGGAACCAAATTCTCATTTGGCTGTTAGAGAGTGCTGTGCTGTGCAGACTGCAAATATCTTGTCCAAAATAATAGAAGTAATTGTGTTTTGAATAGTGAAACTGGCATACTTTTCATTACTGGAATTTTGTGTCCCTGGTATTTGATAGAGTACATGCAGCAGACACTTTCTTCTTTTAATTAATCTTAAAGTGCCTTTTTTTTTTTTATGTAATATAGAGCAGGTATTAGATGCATCTTGCTATTGGTATTTTTCAAAGAATGAAAAAGCCATATTGTTTCTTCTGCTTCCTTCCTTCTTGTGTTTTATTTTAATCCTGAGAGCCTGACCTTTTTCATTCAAATACTGTTACACTGGTATCAGTTCTATTAGCAGAATCCAATACAGTACATAAAAAGCAGTTTTGAAAGAAAACAGGAGTATTTGTCAGAATACCATTCACCTGCTTGGCTACGTACAAATGTTTTAACACCACTGGAAGATACAGTATGGAAGAGTGACCTTATGACTAGTAATGTGTTGTTTATTAAACTGAATTTCGCTTAATACTGGATTTTGCTTCAGAGAGTGCATGTGATAAAGACATAAAACAAAAACTACCATTTTTATGAAATCATAACAGAGTGGGCATTACTGTGATCAAGGAAGGGAAAGCTTTCAGCCTCCCACGCAGCTGTCATCTTGGCAGAGTGTATTAGAGAATTTTTGCTGCTGCTTATGCACTGCTTATTCTGAGAATAAATAAGGGAATGCAGGCGATAGAGCAATGAATCTAACATTGCTCATCAGCATTGAATTTACTCAAACTGATGCAGCTTGTGACTACCAAGCTCAGAAAGGACTGATCACTACCAGGACTAACAAGAGTCTTTTTGCAGAGTGAGAACTGTAGTTAGCTTTTCGGAGTTGCAGAAAATAAAGTATGATGTGTGTAAATGAATGGAACAAGTTTGATGTTTGATATTCTGATTTTTGGACTGTAGAAAATTAACTGTACTTCTCAAGCTTATTTTTTTCACTTAAAAGTATGTAATTTAGCTTTAAAGTAGATAGTATTTCAGTTAATCTGGCATTTTCTTTGGCAGCAGTTCTCTGGTGTTGTCTTGCACTTGAAACTTCTGAACATAATTTAAAATCATTACTGGACTGACCTGATTGGTATATAAGCCACAAGTCGGTGCAACAGCTTGCCAACTGATAACGTAGGTGTTGAGCTTTGTCTGGACTTACCTGAGTATATACTTAGGCTAATGTAAATAATTTTAGGATGTTAAGAGCTGCACAGTAACAACTGGAAGTATTTTGGTTTGCTTTTCTGAGGGAACAGTGACATATATCAGTAATATATAAATTAAGATACCTTTACATATAATGCCTAGCTGCATTGTAAACTTCAAACCTGTTAAGAATGCTGTGATAATTTGTTACAGCTGAGGGAGTATGAACTCAGTGTCTGTGAAAGGAAATTGAGGGGATCAAAAATGAGAGGGATGTCAGCTATTGCTGTAATTAATAGAAGCTTACCCTTGAATACTGGCCCACTTAACTTTTGCTTAAAATGGTTTCCTGTAACAGCTCAAGTGACAGGACCCATATAGTTACCCATACTGATGAAGTCAGAGAGAATTTTTGGTGATACTACAATGAAGGTAGCAGATGACATAATGTTACATATGTCCTTAATCATTAAGACCTTTGATGAAATGTTAGCTGGTAAAGAGCATCTTTCGTGAGAGTGGAGTACTTCCTTCTAGAGTGCAAAAGGGAGCCATGAGAAAAAACCCTAAATTAAAATAGTAGTGTTTAGGTATCTGTCATGCAGTTGCTTGCATGCATACACAGGCCTATAGAACCTTTCATTTTGTATGGTCCTAACCACGAGGTATCATGAGCCTGCTTGTTTCATAAAAGTCAAGGAAATTATTATAGGAAGAATGGTATTTCCTCAGGCATGTAAGGAGGTATTTTTTTAATGAACTGTCTATCCTTATGTCCACTTGTATAAGTGTGTAACTGCATAACTGATGCAGAGTGCCAAGGGGAGGGCGTTCATTTGTTGAGCTGGACAGCACTGCCTGTCGATTTCTTAGTGAATATTTCTTAGTGAGAATTAAAGACTTAATATTGTGATGTTTTTACAAAGCTGCCTTTAAGCACTGGATATTTAATTTTATTTTTTTTTTAAACCACTCCCATAGTACCTGTTACCTGTAGAACCTTCTTTTTTTTCTTTTTTTTCTTTTCAGTGAAAATAGTACAAACTCAAGCAGCTGAAATAGGGCTTAATTTCTGCTGTCTCTTGTATTCAGTAGCATACTGCTGTGGGGTTTGAAGTCTTCTTCATAAATACTTTGTGACATCCTTATCCCTGGAGAAAGATCCGTTCTGGAATGAAATTCTAAAGTAGTTTCATGTAATGATTTGTATAATTCATCTGCTTTTTTGACTTTTTTTTCCAACCCATCAATAAACTGATACTTACTGTTCTAATTTGGTGTAGCTTAAACGTATACATATTTCATCTGTTACTAAAGTAGCAAGTAGTAGTGACAACTTCACATCTGAAGAGCACATGAAAACAGTATTTTACTGAACTGCAAATAAGTCATCTATCCTTGAAGGACACATTTACGGTTGCCTCTAATTAGCAGTGTTTCTGTGTAGTTTTGAAGGTTAGACAAACTGTATTACCTTTAATTCTAGTACATGCAGGACATGATTTCATTTTTATATACAAGCAAATTACTCCTTTAAATACGTGCAAAAATCGTAGCCTTACACGGTGTATAGTCTTTGTGTACGTTTACTGGAAGGAGTGATGACCATCACGGCTGAAGTGATGCAGATGCGTGTGACCTAATTCCTGCAGCGTGTGTTAAGCCTCTTGCCCGTGGCTATGCAGAGCAGAGGTGCTACAATACAGCCCCGCCTGCCTTCCCCGCGTTCAAAACGTACCCGACCTCTGCGCGCCTGAACAGAAATCGTGCTCTGTGTTTCACGTCATGTGTGCGCGTAGGTGGTAACAGGTTTCGGGCGGCTTAGGCCTTCAGAGGTTTGCGCCGGTGGGGACGGCGTCCTCCTTGCGCCTGCGGTGGCCTTGCCATTCCCTTCCCGGCTCCCAGCCTGCCTTCGCCGC
>JANHFX010005677.1:0-37565 GCA_027560015.1 Chloroceryle amazona
AGTAAAAGCTGAAAACTCTGGGTTTGAAATGTTTGGGTTTTTTTTTTTCCTAACTACTTTAAAGTAAAATTTTCCAAATAAATTTTCCTTCCAAAAGTGGAATCCCCCCCCCCCCCCTCCCCCAGGAGCAGATTTGATTTTCTGATATTTTTCTTGGAACTTTCATTAATACTGAACCATTCCTGTTACACTGGGAAGGGCAAACACAACCTTCCAAAAGACAGTGATTCAGTGTGTTTATAGAAATATATTTTCAATAATCTTAGTAGAACTTATTTACTACCTCCCTCAAGGAAAGTTGGATGCCAAAACATCTTTCCATGTGAATCAGTAACTATACGCTTCTTGATTATGGTCTGGTGTTTTTCCTTCACAAATGTGACTTGCAGTAGGAATTCACCCACATCAAAGACGGTAGCCCATTGATGAGAAATCAGGTTACTACATTACATCTGGATGACTTCTGATAGGGCCTGATCAAAGGTCCAAAAAGCTATCAGCTCAGACAGGCACATCTTTTCCTTTTGTTTGAGTCCGGAAATGAGAGAGCTGATAGCTGCCTTTTGGTGCTAATCCGCACTACTCTACTTGACAGGAGATGAAAGGTGCACCAATTACTGCTGGTAATAGCTGACTACTATATGCATTCATTACTGTGGTTATCATTACAAATTACATGATATTCTTTACCTGCAATTTAGGGAAATATTTCACTACAGCAAAATTTCTTTTAGCAGTACTTCTTAGTCCTTTTGTACACCAAGAAGAGCATAAAGTAGAAATGCTTTCAAAAAGAAATGCAACATAATGCAATCATATGAGAATCCAAGTGTTCACATAGTGCTAACAGCGGGAAATTTACTTTAGTACATATTATGTGGAATAATTACATTTATGTAAAACTGATATCCACCTTCTGCTTCAAAAACTCCCCATGATTATTGAAACAGTGAGTATAGGTTTCCCAAAAACATATCTGCATGCATGAAGCCAACATGAACATCAAAAGATAACATATCAATAATGATGAATTATAAGCCTATAATTATATCAAGTTGTTCTGGAGGGATGAAATGACAAGATTTTTTATTTCTACCACATTAACATAAGATACAAACCTTTTAATGGAAACATGAGTGCAGTAAAGTATAATGAGAAATAGTAAAAAAAAAATTGAGGGAAAGATTGAGATTCATTTTTTGAGGCAGAAATCCAGCAAAGTATTCTAGTGTACTAAGCAATCAGTCAGTCATCACACTGACAGATTTGCATAGCAAATAAATAAAGGAATTTTACTTCAAAGAAGAAGGTAGAGCATTGAGAAGAGTTGGGAGACATACAGGGAGGATGAAAACAGGCCAGTATTTCTGCAGTTGTGAAAATAATAGCAAAAAATGCATGAGACAGCTTTGAACTGTTTCATTTACCATACAGGATACACTCAATGATTAAATGCTGCTTTTTTCCAAGCAGAGTTCAAAAGCAAAGCAACTTCTGACATCAGAACTCAATCATATACATCTGTATACATATATGCTTATGCTTATATGTCTGCTATGGTGTAGAAACCATACTGCTAGGGCATTCTAAAACTAATGTTGGTGCAGAATGCCACAGAGTCCACTAGAGATCCCAGAGCACCATTTTTGTATATTTTTCGGGAGGAATTTCCACATTATTAGTGAATTTAATCTCAACTGGTTCTTATTCCTATAAGAACTCATCTTATTGCCTTCAGTAACAATACTTGTTCTCGAGTTCTTTATCCTAAACAGGTAAGGGCCCTGTAGTAGTTTTCTTCCTAAAACTACCACCTTATATTCATTCCCAGAACTAGAAGGTTGTGACGTTTTGAAAGGCATAGATTAAAATTTGCAGGAAACTTACCCTTGTGATGTTTTTCTATGAAGAACAGGAGGCCCAATTTAGTGAAGGGCTGATTATGAAATTACTTTTACTTGGAATATTCCTAGGACTATTAAAAGAAATAATATAAATGAAGTTGGAATTCTTTGATGTGTACACAGATGCAATGAATTGAACAATGAAAGATGTCCACATAAGCAGCTCCATCTACTCCTGCACACAGATATACAGAGTTTCATTTATTTCTTTAGGGTTGCTGAACAGGACTCCTTAACACAGAAGAACTCCTGAGTTTATTAGGACATCCTGAATTCATAGGACATCTGAATATAGAGTGTCTGTGAAGTGTCTGATCCTAGGCTTGGTTCGTGAGGGAGGAAATTTGTCTCCAGCATTCACTGCTGAAGAGAAAGCAGTAGTAATACTTTGAACAATATGGTGAAATTCCTCACACAGGGCAAGAAATATGGAATTACAATGCTGATGGAACCTGTAAAACACAATTTTTCTTCTAAATTACTAGTACTAACATACATATGAAGAAGTTCATCTTCGGTGTGTCTTCAACTCAATTATGTTGAAATGTAGTTTTAAACCAGATGTTGAGGTGTTATTTACAGGAATTGTTACACCAGATGAAACCTATAGTTCAGAAAAGATTAAAGAAAAGGATGATATGGTAGAACATGCTCCCAGGAAAAACCTTTGGTTTACATTTAAAAGTTAGAAGTTGGTTTAAACCTGGTTTTCACTACCAGAGAGTCTTTTCACAAAGTCTGGTATTTAGTGTTGATTTAGTTTTATTATACTTACTTTCTGGTTTAGGTCCAAAGGTCTGTAGATTCTTTTTTCCATCAATAAGCAGTGTGACTTCTTAGAGAGGAAAAAGTTTGAGATCCTGCACTGACTTAAAAATTGGCATATTATCTGAAGTTCATGAGGCTTACTAGGGGATAACTGAAGTTCAGAGACCTTTATTGCTCCTTATTTTTTGTGTTAATGTCTATTTATTTCTCTACCAAGGTATTAATTTTTTCTTTCATTTTTTTTTCTTTTTTATTTTCCCTTTTCTTTTCTCTTCTTCTTTTTTCTTTTCCCTTTTCTTTTCTCTTCTTTTTTTCTTTTCTTTTTTTTTTTTTCTTTAATGTGTACTATAAAGAGAGAAAGTAAGGGATTTTTCTAGTCTAGCTTTTTTTTTCTTTAGATTATACATTTTCTATGTATGTTTGTTTATATTTAAAATAAGAAACCCATTTTTAGAGGAAAGGAAAAGGGAAGGAGAAAAAAAAAATCCTAGACACTACTAGGCAATACTTCAGTCTCTTTAATAGTTAATGTGTTAGACTGATTTTAAAGCTGTTTATAGCTGCCACATGTTTTTTATATCAAGAATTTTGCAGTATTTTTAGTCATTTCAGACCTACTACAACAGAAAATGTCTTTTTGATTTAGTCATTGAAATCAATAAGAGCCATAGCACATTTCTCACTGCTGTAAAATCAATACTCTAATTACAACAGCATCAAGGGTAGATACCAGATTGAAAAAGAAACCTTGACTTCAGGGCTGTAACAATTGCAAAAGCAGTTATGAAGCATGTGTGACAGATAAATGGGTTTTGACAGGATCCCTATTTAATTTTGCTTTTGTATTCAGTAGTAGCAATTTGCTTAATGGGGAAGTGATCAGTGACAGGGACTCTGAAGTAATAATAGTACAATGCACATAACAAAAGCTCACTAATTAGTATCTAAGTTCAGGTTAATAAATAGTACTGAAGTTGTCCTATTTTGGTGAAGTACAAAACTACTAGATTTCTCCACTAAATCAGCACTGGAAAACAAAGAGTCATTTTTCCTGGTCTTTGTTAATTTACACCAAATCCTGGAAAAACTGTTTCCAGTGAAATAAATTGACATTATATGTCATACAGTATTTCCAATTATTATAACTTTTTTAATTAGAATAACTACTGTTTACCTTTCTGATGACACTACAGAACTTAATTATTTCTAGCCAGTTCCATGCAAAGTTTTAGTTGAAATGCTGAGTTCACTGTAATAAATTGTATTTCTGACCACAGTCCTCATCATGTGGCTATCATGCAGTGAGTGTGTCTGGTACTCTTCTCATTGTAGACTTTTGAAGAAACTTTCTGGGTATATACCTAAGTCTGAAAAAAGTAAAATCTCCTTTTACTGACTTTATAAAGACTACTTAATTAATTACTATAAGCATTAATGGTATTTTTTTACATAGAGAGAGTAGGATTTTCCAGAAGCTACATGCACAGGGGAAAGTCATCTTGATTTTTTAAACTGTAATTGGGCCATCTGTTTGTTGTTACCTACAAGTAATGATAAAGTAATTGTGACAAATGTAATGTCTGCAATAGAAAAGTCTACAGTTCATCGTGATATTATCATGCTACATTCTGAAGTGTATTTGAAGTACAGTGTGAAACTATCTTTCCTTGTCTATACAGTTTTATTTCTTGAGACTGTCTATCTAGTGATTGATTCTGTTGCTTGTGCTGGCTGGTTGAGATTTTATGACACTTTCAGGCTAGTCATATGTCCAGTCTTGGTGTCACAAATATGTGAGGGGTTTTTTTTGTTTGTTTGTTTTTGGTTTTGTTTTTTTGTTTGTTTGTTTGGTTTTTTTTGTGTGTGTGTGTGTGGTTTTTTTGTTGTTTTGCTTTGTGGGTTTTTTGTGGTTTTTTTTTTTTGTGTGTGTGTCTTTTTTTTGTTTTGCTTGTTTTTAATTATTATTATTATTATTTTTCCTTTTTAAAGATGTAGTGCCTATTTCATCAGGTTTAACTGAAACTATCCAAATAGTGCACCCAGACCTCATATACTCGGTAGGTAGACACTTCCACAGGGAATCAGAGTGACATGGGAAAAAACCCTCTACACAGAGAAGAAGGACTGTAGGTATGGTAAGATAATATCAAAAGTGAAAGATAGAGGACCTTCATCTGGGAAGTTTAAGAGCTGCTGTTACCTCTTTGGGACTCTTCTGTTTTTTCATCAGATAAACACTGACTAAAAACACAAAGTAATTGTAGGTGTTGCCAATTCTGGGTCCATTATCAATACATTTCTAAGGACATATATATATATATATTTTAGGGGATGTTGGCAGGAGGGTGATGGATGAAAATAGGCAACCTGAGTGTCTTTTACATTTGTCATGATGTAGTGAATGGCAGGATTGTGTCATTATTCACTTGAGGTCAAGCTGGGAAAGTGCTGATGCTGAGCTAATGTGTCCCCTACCTTGGGCCATGCAATGGGCAACCTCTTCTGATAGGGTCTTTGTCACTGTGTGTAGTGTGCAACATCTAGGAGGATATGTTTTAGGTACTCCTAAAACGTGGTACTCCTAAACTCCTGCCATTTCAAAGAACAGATTAAAATTCACACCTGAAATAGCCACCAGCTTCTGCTGTGTAAAGGTGAGAAGGTGCACCCAGTGGGCTTACATCAGCCTCTAGGCCAATAGCAGAATTGATCACAGCCCCCCTCTTCCCCTCGGTTCACTTGATGTGAGCTGCCTACTTTCACCTAAAGGTGGTTTTTGTCTCCACTGACTAAATAAACTTACCTCACAAGATGAAAGAGGCAGATAAAAACAGCTCTGTGGTTTGACTTCACAAGATGATGATGCTAATAATTGCAGGTAAGTTCTGAGTTTAGGTGAAGGTGAGACAGCAATGGGTCATTAGCTGGTACCAGCAAAAGTCTAGAGCCAAACCTCCACATAACATGGAATGTAAGCATGGAGTTTGTCATTTAGGGTTCAAATTTAAGTGGACTAATCTACCTTTTCCATCTGAGTTGCTCTTGTCTAACATTTTGACTAATGTTTTGACCATATAGAGTATTTGCAATATTGCTTGAAATACATTGCTGAAAAGCAGTGTATAAACAGCTTTATCACAAATTAGAGGGAAAAGTAGATAAACAGGCAGGAGGAGGATTAAAGGCACAAAGAACAGAGGAATAGGAAGAAAAACTAAACATGACATTTTTTTTTCATTGTAAAGTAGCATCCAGAATACATGATACAGTCATTTGACTTCAGTTTATTGAGAAACAAAAGTAACAGGGTAGTCGATAAGTATGAAAACAACTTAAGAAATGTAATTCTAGGTCAAAGGCATTTTCAAAGAACCATTCTGAAATTTTAAGCAATCAGAATGAAGCTTGTCTGGATAACATTGGTGTGAGTGACCGATAACTTTAATCTCTTGTTTGTTGCTTGTACCTCTCTGTTGGGAAAATGTTAATCCTTCCCTAGTCTTTACCACCACTCCTTTCACCTCTCCCTGCAGTTACTGTAATCATCATTCTTTGTTCCCTTTTCATATTTCTGTCAAAACTTTATATGACCTGTAATGTGGCTTCATAAGTAGTTCCTTCCCCGTCTCTGCTTCTAAAACATATAAACATAAAGTGGTGCAAAACCTGACTTAAAATATCTGAATGTTTAATTGAAATATCAGAGCCCTTCTGGAATTCACAAAGTGCTTTGATGTGAAAGTTTGCTAAGAAGGAGATTTTTTGAAACAGAAAATACTGAAAAATATTCACTGTAATTAAATTATTACAGATTTAAATTTATGAATGTATGATAAATTTAATTATTTGAGTGTGTTGTGATGTAGAAGTGTTGCAGTAACTTTACAGATTCAAATAACCAACTTTCAGGGTTAGTGAGTGTCAGGTGGCTTTAGCCCATCAAAAGTTTGGTCTATGGACCTTGAATTCTGACAAGGAATTTATGACTAAGAATTACCAATGATTAATTGTCAGAAAATGGCAACAGAATAAGGCAAAAGTCATTGCATCGTCTCTCAATGGTTAGAAAAAAGTAATTATCTTGTGTATGTCAAGCACAGACCAGGTGTAAAAGGCAGTGGAGGACAATGAACCAGTCTGGTCAGCCCTCACCACGCTTCAGTACGTTTGGTAAAACTGAAGACTTTTGTTGTGCATGTCCAAATAGGGACTTACATGGTGCTGGCCTGGAGATTCCAGCTGTCCTGAATCTGTGAGTGTCACTTTAGAATATCGTGTGTGCTGAAAATTCAGCTTAATTAAAAATGTTTGAGGGCATAAACACATTAATCAGAAGAAATGTGTCTCATTCCTTCTTCATCCAACAAAGGGAAAGAGGAAAGGCAAATGTATCAGTGATACTGTCACTTAATATCCCACCTTTCTAGGAGAGAGAGTAAGGGGAACAGGCAAAACTCAATGAATATATTAGTTAGCTTCTTACAGAAGTATAAAAAAATTCACATCTTTCATTATATAGAGTCTGTAACAGGACAGTGGTCAGAAGTAAGCAAATATTGCTGTAATATCTAACATCTGGGATTCAGGTCTGAGACACATTGTCCTGTAGTAATTATCTCCTGTGGTAAACATCTAGCTATGTTGTATGCCTTCTGGAGAACAGCGGAGAATTTCAGAAACCAAATGTGATGATTTCAGCTGGGACAGAGTTAATTTTCTTCATAGTATCTAGTATGGGTCTGTGTTTTGGATTGTGCTGAAAACAATGTTGATAATTCAGGGATGTTTAGTTATTGCTGAGCTGTGCTCAACTGTGCCCAGGCCTTTTCTGCTTCTCCCCAGTGAGTAGTCTGCGGGTGTACAAGAAAATGGGAGAGGACACAGCTGACCCCAACCGATTAAAGGGATATGCCATGATGTCATGCTCAGCAATAAAACTAGCAGTGAGGTTACGGGAAGGAGACACTGTTTGGGGACTGGCTGGGCAGTGGTTTGTTGGTTGGTGAGAAATTGTTTCTATCTTCGTCACTAGTTTTCCTTGGGGGTTATTTCTCTTTCCTTGTTATTTTCCTTTTCATTACAATTTTTTTATTATTATTATTAAAGGTATTCCATTTTTTTTTGTTTCAACTCAAGAGTTTTCTTACTTTTACCCTCCTGATTCTCTCCTTCAATTCCACCTGGGGGGAGCAAGTGAGAGCCTGTGCATGGCTTAGTTGTTGGCTGGGGTTAAGCCACAACAACAAACATGCTGGAGGATGCCAATGCAGTAAATTCTTCCCACTCCAGATATTCCACTCTTGCTTCTTTCTCAGCATGTTCTTTTATTTTCAGTTATTCTTGTTTATGAACTCAAAAAGATTCTCCCTCTTTCAGAAATATACACAGAGCACTGATTAAAATCACCAAAGGCTTGTCAGGGAATGCCATGTTCTGTTTGCCTTGCCAAAGCCCTCAGATTAAAACCAGGTATCTTCCATAGATAAATCATTTCAGTAGCTTTTTTTTTTTTTGTCACATATATCTGCGTGTATATGGCAGTAGCTTTTGTGCTTGACTGCAGATTGAAATTAAATTATTTGCAGATTGAAACTAAATTATTTATTGAAACTAGATTATTGCTCCCCAGGTGCAGGACATTGTATTTCCCCTTGTTGGACTGCATGAGATTTCTCTGGCCCAATATCTCCAGCCTGTCAAAGTCCCTCTAAAGAGTAGCACAACCATCTGGTATATCAGCCACTCCTCCCAGTTCTGTATCATCTGTGAACTTGCTTATGGTGTACTCTCTTTCATCATCCAGATCATTAAAGAAGATGTTGAACAGAATTGACCCCAGTATGAGCCCATAGGATCATATAATCATAGAATTGTCAGGGTTGGAAGGGACCTTAAAGATCATCTAGTTCTAACCCCCCTGGCAATGGCAGGGACACCTCCCACTATATCCAGTTGTTCAGAGCCCCATCCAGCCTGGTCTTAAAAACTTCCAAGGATGTGACCTCCACCACCTCTCTGGGCAACCTGTTCTAGTGTCTCACCACCCTCATGTTGAAGAAATTCTTCCTAATGTCTGTCCTGAATCAACCTTTCTCTAGTTTTAATCCATTCCCTCTAGTCCTATCACTGCCTGACAGCCTAAAAAGTCCCTCCCCATCTGGAACTGACCACAATAAGGTCTCCTCACAGCCTACTCTTCTCCAGACTGAACAATCCCAACTCTCTCAGTCTGTCCTCATAGGAGAGGTGCTCCAGCCCGCAGATCATCCTCGTGGCCCTTCTCTGGATATCACATTCATATCCATCTTGCAATAGGGGTTCCAGAACTGGGCGCAGTACTCCAGGTAAGGTCTCATGAGAGTGGAATAGCTTTCAACTTGACTTTGCACAACTTCATTCTCTTTCAAGAGTGAAAAGACCATAAATTTTCATATTTCTTCCAAATTACAGCAGAATCTTGCATGCTAAATTACAATCTTACCAATTTAAATAAATGATATAACTAATCTTGTCTCCTTGTTTCCCACTCACCTCACATATACATCACTTGCCAGGAAATGTCGGTGATTATTTGTTATACAGTTTTTAGGTAATTTATAATGAAAAGTGTAGATTTGCTCAAAAAATTTTGCACTACATACCTGTTAACAAATTTACTGTACTTATCTAATGAACTGAAAATCCTTGATGAAAAAGAAATGGCTTTTCCTTCACTCATTACTACTTTTACCCTTAGTGTTTGGCTGTGCACCTGACTAGCTACCATGCAAAAAAAAAGCAGCCTTTGGTACCTTAGGACTACTTGGAAGAGTTTTCATAATGAAAAATATATCTGTGGCTAATTTTCTTTGTCTTTGAACTAGAGGAGGTAACAGCTGTTGTCAGACAACTGTGATGGAACATTAATATATATATATGGTTGTACTGTGTTTAGATACAGGTGTTTTTTTTCATGTTTCATTTTTTATTTTGTGTTAAAACAAGAAACATTGCTATCAAGAGAGAAATTATTGCATTACATTATTTTTTTTTATAGAAATTATTTTGTTGTGTACATCATTGTAAGCTCAATCCAACACCTCTCCTATGAGGACAGACTGAGACGGTCGGGGTCTTCAGCCTGGAGAAGAGAAGGCTCTGGGTAAACCTCATAGTGGCATTCCAGTACCTGAAGGGGCCTTACAAGAAAGCTGGAGAGAGACTGTTTATAAGGGCATGTAGTGATGGGATGAGGGCCAATAGTTTTAAACTAGAGCAGGATAGATTTAGACTGGACATTAGGGAGACATTCTTTACTATAAGGGTGGTGGAACACTGGAACAGGTTGCCCAGGTAGGTGATGGAGGCCCCGTTCCTGGAGATATTCAAGGTCAGGCTTGATGAAGCTGTGAGCAACCTCATCTAGTTGAGTATGTCCCTGCTTACTGCAGGTGATGTCGGACTAGATGACCCTTGGAAATCCCTTCCAACCCAGGGCATTCTATGATTCTGTGATTTATAAAGTAAGTGGAAGGGATGCCCACAACTTTCTTATCCTGAAATAATAAAAACTTATTCTAATTTCCCCAGCTCTTGTCTTTTCAACTGTTATTAGGCAATTGATTATTGTATTCAGATGATGTTTAAATGCATCAAGAAATAATACTAATATACGTCTTTGAGAAGGTTAGAACTTGTTGTTTTTTATGACAGAAAGGGGTAAGACCACATAATATTATTTGCAAAAAAAACAGTGGACAAATAATGCTACTTTTTTGCAGGACAATTTATGTACACAATTTATTGCTGAATAACTGATATTATTACTGCAACTTATTTTGTTGAGAATTCCATGATAAAATAAACTATTCCAAAAGGTTTTGTTCCTTCCTTCCTTAAAAAGTTTTCTTTGGGTGACATTATTGTAATGTTAACGAGCGTAGGAAGCACTACTCTGAGATTAAAGCTAGTAATCAGTGTATCTACAATACATTCTCAGAAACCAAGGATAGAATCCTGCCCTTACTGAGATCAGTGACAAAGGTTCACCAATGGATTAATACAGTTTGTGGTTTAGTTTATGATTTTCCATCTTGGGTGGATCATATTATGTTGATGTGCCTTAAGAATAAGGATAATATTCATCCCCTTTACAAGTCTGAAATGTAAAAAGTTTACTTTAAAGTCATAATGGATAACACATGCTTTCTTTCCTACAGACACTCCATCTTTGAGAAGATGGAGATCCTGTTCTAATTTCTTCTATACTTACTTTTTTTTTTCTTCCCCTCAAAAATATGTTGAAATGCATCTGATTGTAAAAAATTGCACCATCACTTTGTCCTTCTGTCTTTACATCTTTCTGCCTAGAACTAAGAATAGGTTCTTTTTTTCTGTGCGTGTTTGTTTCTTATCTTTGCTACTAAACAAAGCAACAAACTATGCTCTATACCATCTGTAAGCAAACTGGATTGATATCAGGTTTAAGCTACTAGATAAATCAATCATCAAATACAAGCTAGAAATGGTAGGAAAAAAGGCTTGTTGTCTGTATTCTTACCCGTGTTTGTACTACATAATGCAGTGTCACATAAAGATGGCTAAAAAGTCACCAGGACACAGCAAGAGGCTCCTTTCAGTTCAATAGGCAGCAGACTTAACAGCCAGCACTGATACCTACACATAAACACCCTTAAACTCAGTATGAGTGCACGTCGCTAGCAAAAATATCTCAACAACTACAGTCAAAAATACAGCAAACATGAGCTTTGTCTGTCTCTGAGGTTACATTCTTTTTATGAAGATTTAAATGAAAAAAAGCTAATAACACTGAAAAAGTTTTCTCTTGAATTAGATCCAGTTGAAAGTCTACATATTTTATTAACCTCATGTACTTTATTCATGACAAAAACCTTCTCAATCAGATTTTCCAAGAGATGGAATTTTATCCTTTGAAGATCATTATGTGTGTAGATATCTCATTGTGCACTATCTAGTAGTGGTTAGGACAAGTCTCTGTCATGTTAAAAGTAAGCAATTTGCAAAATAATTATATCTTCAGAAAATTTTACACCATTAAGTAGTTAAAGTCTGTAAAATATTTTACCTCAGTATCTCAAAAGCAACAGAAATATGCTGAAGATCAGTTCTGTGACAAAGAAAGGACATTTTCTTGGAGGGTAATAAGATTCAGAATTTCCATTGTCTACCTCCTTATTCTTTTATAAGTATTTTTCCAGTGGATGACAATAGTTTATATATTAAGTCTTTTTTTTAATCAGAATTAGAGCACATATATATTTTCTATGAAAACAGGACAATGTCTAATTCATATTACATTGGCTCCCTAAAACTGAAAGAAAGACTAAAAAAGTGTGTATGCAGTTTCAGCAGGTTTCACGAAGAAGGGAGAAAATAAAATGGTGGGAATTGTACACTTTAGTAAAAAATTAAATAACTAATGGGATAAAACCTACAGTAAAGTGTAGCAAATGGTGTTCTAAAATCTAAACCTAAAATTAATGGGACTGAAACTAAAGAAGTAGGAAATTTAAAGATAATAAAGGAAGTGCTTTTTTTCACATAAAACATGTAATTAAGTGGTGAATTCTCTGCTATGGGAAGTTCATTAGCTAGGCTGAAGGCTTAGTAAGAGCTTTTGTATGGATTTTAGAACTGCCTAAACTGGTAGGTAGACTGGTCAACATTTTGTTCGACTTGTTAAATTTTGTTTTTCTCAGGCTCTGGATTGATATCTAAGCTATAGAGAAATTGAAAATACACAACTTGGGACCCTTCTTGCCTCTCCCAACTAAGACTACTCTGGAACATCTGGAACTAACCACTGGAATCAGGATGCTGCACTATCTGGCTATGCTTCCTCAGGTTTGCCCACAAATACAAAGTAAAAAAGATTCAAACATCTGGAATTGAGATCAATGTGGAAGGAATTAAATATCACACTTATCACACTAGAGCAAAACCTTGATGACATTGGAATTCTCCTTTTAGTCCAGAGTTTAGGTTAAACGTTCACTAAATCTGAAATACTTGACAACTACCCTGCAAAGAAATTAACTTAAAGAAGAGACCCATTGGGTTCAATTCAAATTAGAGAAAACTTTCTCCTCAATAGGTCAACACCTTGTATATCTCAAATTTACTTGGGTTAAGGTGACCTTCAAGCTTTTCCTTTAGTACACATTTGCAGCTACTCTTGAGACTCTCTATAGTTTTTTTTCTGTTTTTATCTGAAGATTTTTGAGAATCATAACTATATCTCTAGTCTGTAAATATAAGTCTTTAAGATGTTTATTTATGATCCAAGTAGAAAGCTTTGGCAGCCCTGTCTGAGAACAGGCATTCTTGCTGACATGAAATAACATGGGCACCATTTTTTTTTTCTGTACAAAATGTTCATAAAATTAGGAACTGACTTGCAAAAGTCCTGCCATGGATTCTATTTGAAGGTGAAGAGTGGTTCTGAAAACCGACTGCTCTTATTGGTACTATTTACAAGGATACTGCTCATAGTGGTTGTGCGATAACAAATACAGACAGTAATTACAAGCAAGTGATCTCTTTCAGTTAGAGGTTAATTTATATTTGAAGAAAGGGATTCAATGTCCATTCCTATATATTTATTTTCTTTAGCCTTAGTTCTGTATGACAGGTATATGTGTAAAATCCCTCTTTAACTCTTGTTAAAATCTTAGAACCAATGAGTTGCACAGTGTGGTAATTCCACAGACCAGTAACACATGGAGAAAACTTGGAATTTTATCACTCTGTTGCTCAATTTTGTATTTTTTTTTCCACATCCTTTTTTATATATTTTATTCTATCTTGTTACTAGGACAAATAACAGACCTACTCAAGCATCTTTAATAGGACAGTGCTAGGGCATGACTGGTCTTTTGACTTCATCCTTCTGTTTCCATAGAAATTTAGGAAGATAAAGAAATTGGAAAAGTTATTTTTTATACTCTACAGAATTGACAAGAAATAAAATGTATCTTTTGTGATTTAGTTTAAATCATACAAGTAAGACTATTATAGTCTGAATGTTATCTTTGGCAAAAAACTTATATTCAATATTGAATATTATCAAGACTGTCAATAACTTAGACAATGATTAAATATTTCCTTTCACAATATATTTTACTGTGGCTACTGAAAATTCATGCATGAAGATGTTTCTGAGCTTGGTTGTCAACCTCCTGGTAATGATTTCACATTCAGTCAATACTTATAGAGATATATTATAATAATAGCAGTATAATGAATTAAAGAATAATACATGGAATTTGATTTTCTTTTCTTTTAAGTTAGTGATTCACTTTTTTATGGATGATTCTGATTTAGCTACATTTTACATATGAAGATAGAATTTGAGATATAACCACAGCAAATGGTGCCAGGTGAGAGCTTTTACATATGGTCAACTTAGACATGAGCACCAACTGCAGTCATGTGTTTCGCCCTTCCTAAGGTTTATCAGTGTTATGCAGCTGTTTCCTCTCCTAAAGAATGTGCCAGCAAAACATAATGAGGTTACAGTGAACTCTGAAAAGCAAAAAACTTTCAAAGTGGAATCATACAGAACTACAGCTGAAACCTCAGTCAGTCTTATTGCTTATTTACATAACATTACCCTAAAAGCTTTGCCTTAGGATTTTACTTTGAAAACTTGTTCTCTCTGGGCAGGCTTCACAACACCATCTCTGTTTCTCTCCAGAACTCACACTACACTGGTAAATGTTAAGAAAGCCAGAGTATGGGGTTGTAGATACTTTTTCACCCTGTGCATATCAGTGAAGACAGTCTTGACTGGCAACAGAATTATGCCGATCTGCATGTGTTTTCTATATTCATAGTAACACAAAGATATTTGGCTTCTGAATTACTACTTCTCCATTAAATGTACTTTTTAACAAGTCTGTATTTAACAATAATGAAAGAGTTTTAGTAAAGTTAGCTTCTAATTTCTAGAAGAAATTACTTCTCAACAGTAGTGTAGAATTTTCAACTGAGGAGAATATGAGCTTGTTTAGCTCTGGCTTCATACTTACTGGAACATTTGTAAATTACTTGCTTGTCCATCTTTCACCTCATTATCTGAGGCAATCTGAAATCAACAACAGTTTGTCTTCATCAGAATTAATGTCTGCATTGCAGATGAGTGGTGTTCCTCGGGGATTTGTACCAAGACCAGAGCTATTTAATACCCTTGTTGGAGATACAGACAGTGGGATCAAGTGCACCCTCAGCAAGTTTGCTGATGACACCAGTCTGTGTGGTGTGGTTTATACACTGGAGGGAAGGGATGCCATCCAGAGGGAAGGTTTGAGATGGGCTTGAGAGGTGGACAATGTCAACCTCATGAAGTTCAGCAGGGCCAATTGCAAGAACCTATACCTGGATCAGGGAAATCGCAAGCACAAAAACAGGCTGAGCAATGAGTGGGTTGAGAGCAGTGCTAAGGAGACACCTGGGGCTGTTGATTGAAGAAAAGCTCAACATAAGCCATCATCATATGAGTAAAGCCCAGAAAGCCAACTGTATTCTGGCCTGCATCAGAAGAAGCGTACCCAACAGGTCAAGGAAAGTGACTCTGTCCCTCTACTCCGCTTTCATGAGATCCCACCTGGGCTACTGCATCCGGCTCTGGAAACCCCCATACAAGAGGGACAAGGACCTCTCAGAGAGGGTCCAGTGGAGGGCCACAAAGATGATCACAGGGCTGGAACACCTCTCCTATGATGACTGACTGAGAGAGATGGGGTAGTTCAGACTGTAGAAGACTGCTGAGACCTTATTACAGCCTTCTAGTATCTGAAGAGGGTCTAGAAGAAAGATGTTTGTGAGGGCTTATAGTGGTAGGATGAAAGGTGGTGGCTTTAAACTGGAAGAGAGATTAGAAATTAGGAAGAAGTTCTTCACTCTGAGGTTGGTGAGACACTGGAACAGGTTGTCCAGGGAGGGTGTGGATGCTCCATCACCAGATGTGTTCAAGACGAGGCTGGATGGGGCTTTGAGCAACCAGGTCTAGTGGGAGGTGACCCTGCCTATTAGAGAGGGGTTGGAACTAGATGATCTTTAAGGTCCCCTCAAAGTCAAACAATTCTAAGAATCTATGATTCTATCCAGTATTTGCTTGTTTGTAGGTCTGTACTGTAAGTTCTGGTTTTGGTTTTTATACTTCATCGTATTGTTGTTCAGGTACTTTTCCATGAAATATGACTTGTTTCTCAGTCTGCCCCATCTTTGTTGGTTTCCAATAGAAAATTCATTTTCCTAGTCTTTCATTTTCACCACCAAGATTCACTGTCAACACCAACAGGATTTGAAATATTTATTACAATTCTTCTCTGTACTTCCAAATATGAAACCAATTAGTAATCATTAGCTGTCTCTTTTTCCAAATTTCTTCAGCTAATTAATGTCCCCATGGTACCATGTTCACCAGCAAAAGACCATGACTAGTAGTGTTACAAATGCTTTGCCAATTCATATGTTTTGAAAATGCAACTTGTTTCAAAAAAAGAAAACATTTTACATTCATATTTAACAGCTACAATTCCATGTTATAATTCTTCTCA
Source organism: Chloroceryle amazona (assembly GCA_027560015.1). NCBI lineage: Eukaryota > Metazoa > Chordata > Aves > Coraciiformes > Cerylidae > Chloroceryle > Chloroceryle amazona. The sequence continues at coordinate 16,253 of JANHFX010005677.1, forward strand.
AGTACATTGGTGACACTGGCATTAAAATAGAATTCCCATGAATAAGAAACAAGCCAAAAATCCATTTTTATTTCAATTCAACACATCCTAAAGCTATATTTCAAGAATCATATGGTCCAGTAAAGGACAAAAAGACAAAGAATTTCTGATCTACATTTGTAATATATTGTTCCATCACACTGAGTCATTTGGGTTTTGTTAGAAGAAAGTCTTATGATTTAACAGATATTCAGAGACCTGTACTAAATAAATAGAAACCTGATGTCTCAATTTACTTCCTACAGGACAGGGTAAAATTTCTTCTTTCAATGAATACAATAGTTTTGTTACCATATTTCCATTTTCAGATTTCAGGTTTTTCAGTATTCAATATTCATTGACAGAAATAATCTGATGTTTTGATTTGATTTTTGCTTCCAAGTTAATTATGTTAATTTTGTTTTCCAATTCTCTTACCTATTATCCATGTTTTTTCCCTAGTTATCCTTATGAAACCTGAAGTCAAATATTCAATTAGTTTCTGGTCTGTACCTACTAAATAAATCATAAATCTTAAATCCACTTGTACTGCTTACTAGCTGTACTTCTTTTTTATTTCTATTGCTACATAACCCTTTACTGATTGTTTCCATTTCCTTTGCAAGGTCTACTCAGCTTGACTTTTTGAAATTCTTACTTTACTCCTTCACATTGTGGCATTCAAAGATGTCGCTTTCATTGCTGGTTAACCCCTTTTTTACCATTTCTCCTAGAATTTCCCTGTATTCAATAAATATTTTGGAGTAGAAATTGGTCCATGATTGGAGCCCTTCAACAAAATTTCAGTCAGCATAGATACCATGATTTGGGGATCATTTGCACCCTGGATTTTGAGAGATGAGTGTTTCCTTCCAAGATCTTTGTCAGACTTTACAAATAAAATTCTTAATTTCTTAGTGATGTCCCATTAGATTTTCCTTCTTCACATTGTGAGGCTTCTTGCAGAACTGGTTGTATGTATCCTTCATTTAAAATGAGTCAATTTGTCATCCCTTGGTCTAAAGATATGTGCCTAACTTCTTCCCCCATTCACCTTAAAAATAAAATCTACTCTTCTTGGTTCAAAAACCTTTGGTGCAGAAAGACAGGAAAGCTCAGATGGGAGTTTTAAATAAGTGGTAAAAATTTTGTTCATTAATAACTGGATTCTGAATATTTTATTTTACGTTACTTGTAATTAAAAGGTAGATTTATTTAGAGTCTGATTCTTCCTACAATAAAATTCTATTTTTCATGGCTTATAATTTTTTCTTCAAATTTGAATGTCGACTTGAATTTTCACACCAGATGTCTGCCTTGGGCTTATCTTTCTCATTGTTATTAACATTAGAAACAAATTCAGATAAAAGAGTTGGTCAGCTTCTTTAGAGTGAAGTCTGGTCCATTGTGTTTACAATTTCCCTAGAGCAAAGAGAGTAGATCTTTAGTATTCCTTTGTAGAAACTTGGAGGTCAAGATCTTGAGAAATCTGGAAAAGGACCTGAAATTCCTAAGGTGCCTTCTTGGTGGCCACTAAATGCACATTACAACAGCAAATTATGAGTGTTGTTCCATGCTTTCTTTCCTAGTATATTCAGATGAACAGTTAATTTAAGTTGCAGAAATCTACTGCTGTAGACTGCAACATTTCAAACATCCCAATGGTCACACTGAGTGAAAGCAAGGTGCCACATGCTAGATTTTCTAATTATACTGACGCTTTACATTGCAATATCTCTACATAGTTGTAAAAGGGAATCCATGCTATTCCTGCTTTTTGTAGAGAGCACTACTCACTATTAAACAGATGAACTATTATACGGGAAGAAATAAAACACAAGTACTTCAATATTTTTATATTCAGGATAGGAAGAATATCATAGGCTGTAAGTCATCATTGGACTAAACCAAAATATTAAATGTGTGCTTTTTAAGTTAGTATCCTCAGTCTGGTCCACTATTTGATGTAGTGATCCTTTGAATTAAGTAATGTCTCAGTATAGGATTTGTGATTTATATACAGGGAGGCTGAACTGAATTTGCACCAAATGTTTCTAATTTCCTGATTTTTTTTATCCCCCCCCACCCCCCATTTGATTTGCACCCTGAAGAACAGTATTAACAGAGGGGTTTATTTTGTATTTTTAGTACTCCTGTTACTCTTAATTTTTTTTAACTCAGTTCCGGTGCTTTTACAAGCTGGAAAAGTAAATCCTTTTAGCTATTACTAATTGGATCCGGGTTTAGACTGAAAGTTTTAGGCATGAATGAACAGTGCTTCACATATGTTTATTACTTGCGGGGTTACTGACCTGAAGGCACTCTTAAATTTATACAGGTCACTGAAGTCACTAATTTGTAAGGTGAAGTCTTGCCTGTGAAGATTGGTGAAATAAATAGATTCTGTCTGCTACAGAAGTAGGATCTGACTCACTGTTCCCTAGAGCATTCTGTGCAATCTCACACAAATCGTCAAAATGCAAATCTCATCTACACTTGCATAAATAGCTTCTTATCGGTCAGAGGCACTCAATTTTTCCAGTAGGTCTGGATGTGCACTGTGTATCAGATCAGCATGATTTTGCATGATATCTCTGCACATGACTATGAGGACACAGTCTGGAGCCTGGTAAACAGGAGGAAAAGTAGTATTTTTGGATGGGCTGTGAATTTCATAGGCTTTCAGGTGAAATGCCTCTGTTCATCCACAATTCATCCAGGTTAAATTGTTTTCTTTGGAAGGTCATCCCAGGGCCTTTAGAACAAAACCCTGCAAAATCCCGATTCGAGGAGTTTCTGTCTGACTTAACTTGTGATAGACTTCTGTGTAAAGATGAATTACAGGAATGATAGATGCGACTCTTGGAGTTGAGGTTGGTCTAGGACAAAAAAACCTTCTGAGACATTACATTCAACTTTTTGAGATGCCTTTTTTTCCCTGCATGGTGACTAGTGGCATTTGGGGCAATAGCAGCTCAATCCAAATTTGGAGAATTATAAGGAGGGTAGTGCTTACTCCTATGCTGATTTCCTTGAAATCTACAGACCACCCTGAACTGAGGTGTGTTAGACCACATAAATCTGACAAAAAAGTGAAATATATTAAACCACACACAAATGTCTTTAAAATATTATTAGGCGTTACTCCATTGGAAAGTGTTTCACCATAAACTTTATATATACTGGCTTTGGCTGATCTTTCTTGTACTGTTTTATAGGTTTTGACAGTTTAATTTCTTTTTTTTTTTAATTGTCATATGCTATTTTTTTTTGGTTTATTTTGTTAAATCTAAGGGGTTTTTACTATTCCCTAAAAAATTATGCATTTATAACTGAACTAGAGTCCTGTTGAATGCATATAATGGGAAATTGTTGATGAACTCAAGGCAAAGGATACACTTTAATCAGGCTTTGGAACCTGTTTGTTGCCTGTACAATGGAGCTGTTAAACTGCAATCTCTTCAGGAATGCAATGTGTATGTCACTTTTACATCTATGGCACTTCATAAATTTGAAAATACCACATTACCTAACCTGTAGGTAAGCATTTCTTAGCATACATATTTCAGACTATTGTCTGGAAAGTAGGCAAGGTTTTATGAATGGTTATGAATAACCTCCGGTTGCATAGGCATCTAGTTGACTAGCTGGCTACATTGCTTCTCTGAAAATAAAATCACAGATAAGTATTGAAAAGGTAAGAAACTTAGATTCTGGGCAGTGTCTGATATGGTTAAAGAAATGCAGAGGGGAAGTGACATCTAGCAGTAATTCTGTCCCAGAGCATGGGAATCAACAAATATTTTTTATTGTCCCTGATAGGCATATCTTTCAAAACCCTCCTGTGATGTTCGTTTTAACACCTTCCAATGTAACTTGTTCCATTGCATAAATACTATTACAGATTTTTTTTTATACCTGAAGTTTAAATCTCCCTTGCTTGAAATGAAAGCAATTATTTCTTCTCCCCTATTCAGTGTATGTGAATAAGACTAATTATTTATATTTTTTAATATATTCTGCCTTCAGTTCCCTCTTTTACTCCCCTTCCTTCAATCATTCTTCATAACTCTTGGATTATTTTTAGCCTTTGTTTGTCTATGTCTAGAGTTCTCTTCTGCATCCCATTGTGTTGAATCCGTCTTACGCTGGATGCACCAATACTAGATGTGGACTTCATTTCAGTATGTCATAACAGAATATAATGTCATAACAAGTCTTACAAGTGGCTTTATGTATCATAAATGTTCATAGAAGTAATATACCCTTTTGACACAGCATCTCATCTTTCTGAAATATCTCTTCCTAATACATTATTTTCCATCCTTTCCTTGTGCATTTGATTTGTCCTTCCCATGTTTAGTTCTATGTGTATTTCTGTATTCAGATCTGACACAGAATCACAGAATGTTAGGGATTGGAAGGGACCTGGAAAGATCATCTAGTCCAATTGCCCTGCTGGAGCAGGATCACCTAGACCAGGTCAGACAGGAATGCATTCAGGCAGGTTTTGAGTGTCTCCAGAGAAGGAGACCCCATTTTCTCAAGATCTGCTTGAATTCCAGTCATGCTTTTTAAAATGAAAACCCTCACAAGTTGTTGTCATTCAAAAACTTTCTAAGTACATCTAAATTTTTGTTTGAAATATTGAATGTTATCAGGTCAGTCTTGTGAAGGGCATTATGTAATATATCCTATCCATTCTCACACAAGTTATTAACAAGTTTTCTGGGCAAGATTTTACAGCAGCTTTATTCAGACCGTATTTTCCCAGTTGGTTTATGAGTGTCATGTGCATCTGACATGTATTATTTTCCCAGACCTTGTTATCCTGTCAAAGAAATTGAATTACACTGACATGAGCTATTCTTGAAAAAATCATGTTGGCTGTGTTTTGTCTTTAGGTGAATACAAATTCATTGTTTAATAATTTGCTTCAGTTATCTTTTATCAAAGGAAAGCTGAATCTTCTGTGTTCCCTGTGTCCCTTTTACCCTCCCAGGCTTGTTCTCTGACTTTCTAAAACTTAGTAACCTCCCACAGAAGTCCATCATTTCACCTGAACTCCCAATGAAAGACCCCAAATTTATTTGACTAACTCTCTAAGTAGTTTGGGGTAATGCTTGTCAAGTTCCAATGACTAGAATTCAACTTGATTATTCTATTCTGGTGTTCCCATTTGCTCATTAAGAATAATATAGTTAAGCATCTAGTCACAGTTAGTCTTTTTGTGAAGACTGAAACAGCGAAAACTCTAAAGATTTCATATTTCCTTCAACTATATGTTAATTGCTCTGTTTTCTCATTTTACTTGCTTCTATTTTTATCTTTTATCTAAGGTTTTTATGCAACTTTCCCCAAGGCTTTTATAATTCTAATACATTTTCCATGTTATATTTACTTTATTTTTTCCCATATACTTTTGCTATTTCTTAGTCTTTAGTTTTAGTAAAGTTTGTAGTAATATTTTAATTTTAGTAAGATTTTCCTTAGATTTGTTTCTCATATGATTTGTATTTCATTATTAAAGAACTCCTAATACAGGTGTATAAGTAATTCCTTATATTTTCTTCTGAAGTATGAAAATTTGACATTACACCCTTCACACTGTCTCTTTCACAGAGACAAGTGTCTATATGTTCCATACAAAATCTGGGTTGAGACACTCACAGAGGAGTTTGTTATTGATACCAGCCTGACTCTTCCTGTTGGTACCTGGAGAACAATCAGAAGATGCTGCTTTCACTACAGATCAAGTCTGTCTGCCCTCCTCCTGAGAACACCAGCCCTGTGAAAAAGACTGAAGGTCTTCTTAAAAGTATATGGCAGCTGAAGCTGCAGAATTTTTCCTGGTCTTGAAGAAATAAGAGAAAATTTAATTGCACTTGGAAAGGAGAAGATCTGGTCTACATGTTTTACAGCAAACTCTTATTGGATAAAACAGAAGTGATCTTAAGAAAAATAATTGTAGCCCTGCTTCAGCTGACTGCCTTAACCATCAATGTCTTTCTTCCATGCTTTTCATCTGAATCCCTAACTCCTGAGTTCCTAACTAGTGAGTGTCCTCAAATTTGATCTTAACTTTTTAAAATTAAAACATTATGGTGTTTTGATTTGTTGTTTGTTTGGGGTTTTTGTTTGTTTATGTTGGTTTGGTTGTTTTGTTTTTTTTTTTTACAAAAGAGCAGCATTTGGCTTTGTTTCAAGCATAACTTGAAACAGTTAAAAAGAAACACAAACTCACCCAAAAGTCTAATATGAACAGTTCCCTCAAGGCCCCAATCCATTTCCTTTTGCTTCCTTTCACACCGAACCACTCTGCTAAAATCTGAAAAGCCAATTTTTTCACATTGCTTTCCAAATAGCCGCTAGTTCCAGTTTTCCTCAGTTGCCCTTCCAAAGGTCACTGAGGCATTAGTCTGACTTTGCCCAGGCTAATCTCCAGCACAACCACCTGGCTGTTTTTCAACAGAACCACAAATATTTGGGTAACTGAATGAGCTCAGCTACAGAGATACAGACACAAAAGGAAAAACAGGGAGTGTCAGGACACCAATTTGTCACCAATATCCTGGCTAATATCTCACCCTGGTAACTTCATGATTTCTGTTCTGAGTGTCCATAACATGATGCTTTTTTGATCAGATTAATTCTGTTTATAAATCATGCCCTGTACTTGCGCAGCAAAGGCATAGAAAATGCAAATGTAGTTCTTAATAGCACATTTAGTCCAGGGACTTGACTGTAACACTGTGTGGGGTGCCAGGCAGTCAAAATACCAAGAATCATAGGCCACCCAATGTGCTGTAGAAGAGATAGTTTCTTCTTGTAAAGGCAGGAGCTAATCAGTCTGAATCTGATCACTCATATGAAAGGCTGAGGACTCAGGCTAGCACTCTTTCTGTTCTTACTCACAAACAAGACAGTTTCTGAAAATATTACTGAACACATATGGTATTTACAGTTATATAAACAAGAAAAGTATTAAAATATGTTATCTTAGTGCTTGTTTTATAGGAACAGACAGGGGTTCCAGCATGCTTATTTTTTCCAGATGTGTTAAGAGCAATTTTGCTTAAAAACTCAATTTAACACTCCTGTAATTAGAGTATGAAAACCAACCAAGTTTTCAGCTCATAAGAAATTCTAGATACTCTTCCATGGGCAACAAGTGTGGCTGATGAATTTCAGCCCTACCAAACCTCTTCAATTTGAAGATACTTTAACTTGATCACAGTCTTGGGTTTTCAGTCAGGTTTTTTTTCAGAATACATGTTTAGTGTAGGTGGGAAATACTGTAGATTATACTATATTTACAATATTAAAAAGTTTTTTACAATATTTGAAAATATTCTATAATATTTACTGTAGAAACATTATTTTAAATATTGAGAATACTTTTTTATTCTAAACAATGCTGCAGCAGATTAACTGTTGTTTTATATCTAGACTTTCACCCTCATATTATATATGTATTTAATTAAATCACACTAACTTTGAATTTATACTTCCAAACAAATATGAATATGCTTTCCTAGCCTTTATTAGTGGCTGAATACCTGGTTTCTGTAGCATAACTATTATACATAGCATGCTCCAGCCCAACCCTCCATCACTGGTGAAGAATGACACTTTTTCTTCCTCTCAGAAAGCTGCCTGTGAATTGCCACAGTCAGTAGTGTTTCAGCCCCTCACTCAACAGTTAACTAATATGCTGTAAAGCAAAAGAATACATCCCAAATACCAGAGGTACTGGAACCTAGAGTTCCTGTTAGCAAGAGCTACCCTAGTCACAGGCTCAATCCTGACAACTGCTGTTCCTTTGTGTTAACTTTTAGCCTTGCCTCTCCCCTCTCTAAGGATAACTGGCAGCTAGATTGTCCCACAGTAAAGCTCTCCTGTGTAGTGTCAGGAGCTAGTAAGTTTTCTATCCAGTAACCACTCTCTCCTGCTCCTGGAAGTGTCTGAGTTTCTCAGCAGGGTGCCTGGCCCTGAATGATGAATATCAAAAATCCTCATTTCCTTCCCACTGTTCCTCCCCACCTCCTCCCATTCATTTGCCACAAAAGCCAAATGCTTCAGCATGAAGCAGGTGTGTTACACATGTGGTATTAAACATCTGGCTAATCCTCTGTGGGGGCCAAAGAAGTGTGCAAATCCTAGAATGGGCAACACTCCAGGAAAAAATATGAATCACTGGCTCTGTAAGCAAAGTATTTCTGGTCTCAATTGAAATCCAGGCTTACAGCTCTCTCATTCTCATCAGCCCACTGAATTGGGGTTTTGATCTGCCTAAATTTAAAGACAGAGTATGCCTAATGTTATTTGGTTTATATATGTTCTAAAAAATATTCATTTATACATATGTTTTCACACCTTGAAACACGTATGATCCCAAGAGTGTTGTCATTATAAAGAAAATGAGTAAAAAGCAAAATGTCATTTTGGGTCTCAAATATTGCCTGTGCACTCATGGCTTCCTTTGAAATTTTGGTGTGTGCATCTGATGGTAACTTTTTCTTTCTATCTAATATGCACAAAATGCCAGTAATTTCTACTTCTCTTCATCATGCTTTGTACTGCTATCATCACATCATGCTCTGTACTTCTTTCATCAAACTGTAATTTTATAGGCTTCTGTGTGAATAATATCCTCATGTTTTTATCCTGCTAGTCCCTTGAGGATTTGCCCCAGATCAGATGTAAAACCAGAAGAATGTATTTTTTGAATCTAATAATGTTGCAGCTCATGACAGTGAAAGGTTCATCTGGAGAACTGATCTCAAATGTCAGGATGATAGAAATCAAATGGAGTTAATGCTATGGCATTTTAAAAATTTTTGGCCCATCTCTCTCATGAGCAAGTGGAGAGATTTTGATTTCATCAAACTGAAACTTTTGCTCTATGTGATCTTCAATCAAGAACCTCTAGTCTCAATGTAAACTGCATTTAAACAGTATTTTTCTGATATATCTGAAGTGTTTTTGAAGATGTGACAAGAAACATAAATAGAGGGTTGTGTTCCAAACAGAACTTTTATTTGACTCCATGGCCTTTCTCAAGTTCTTAATGAATAAAGTGCGTAAAACATAACAAACAGGGTAAAGTTCATCTTCTGTGGTGAAAGTCTTACTGAGATTTTGCCTCAGAGCAAGAATCTCTGATTAACATTCTCCTTTGCTCAGACACAAGGTAAGACTTAATAAATAATATTAAATCCTCACAGAGAGAGAGATGGTAAACATAGAGCATTTATCATTGTTGGAAATTGCAGAGTTCTTTAGAAATCTATTACATTTGTAAATCAATAAAGATTTCTGCAAAATAAGTAATGACAGCATTAAAAACATCATCACATTAAATATGTATAAGTATGTTTAAATATGTATAAGTATGTTCTTTAATATTTGTTTGCTTTTGCTTTACCAGAGGCATAGTAGGAAAAATATATTTTAAGTAGAATTTTTTATGCAAGTATAATCTTAAATAGAATTCTTAATTCTTAAATAGAATTTTTAATGGAGTTACAGAGATGGGAGACTATTGGTCTTGGTAAGTTATTAGAAAGCCTTTTCCAACTTGCTGTCACCAATCCAATGAGGAGCAGCAAATTAACCTAGCTGATTTATGTGATTTAGATTTCATTGTCTCTTTCACAGGAGCATAGTCTATCGGGATTGCATCATGAACTAAAATAATTATTTCTGCACCGAAGTTTGATGATTAATTAATATCCACATAAGTGTTTGCACAGGAAAGTTTAGTATTCTCAAACTGGTGGGCTCAATTCATGTTTGAATTAGTAAACCTCAGGTGTTGAAAATAGTAACAGCAGAGCATTTGTCATTGGAGCCAGGATTTATATATTCTGATGCATGTCTTTAGGTAACATCAGTAGACTGAAGATAAGCTTTGTTCCTCAAGATCAGGATGCATCTTTCAAAAACTATTGCAGGATGTGCAGAATGGGCAGTCCACATGACCTTCTCATTTCCTATTTTAGAACATGCATAACAATGGTATCAAATCTCTCCTCCCAGCATGCTTTGGACTTGGCCAAAAAGATGTCAGTGGAGATTCCCCAGCTATGATGGGGACATTTGAGTGGAGGCACTAAAGGTTAGATTTAAAGAAGTGAAGGGAAAAAATAATGTAGTTAAAAGACATTTTTTAGGAGCTTGAAAGGGAGGAAAAGTGTATAAATGGAAGAGTTCAGATAAAGGTAGTGTTATAACGAGTTTTTCTGAAATGAAGAGTGGTGTATTTCTGAAAGATGGAAGAAGATCATGTGGGTCCTGAATTTTCTTCAGAAGTTTTCTAAAGAACGAGAGTTTTGGGCAAACAAACAGTGAGAAGATGATGTAGGATATTTGTATATGGTTTAGAAACAGAAGATTTTAGTAAATAGGAATGATTTAAGATTAGACAGTCTTGTGCCTGTTCCTGCCAGATGTGAAGACTAATATCAGCTAGAGAAACCTTACCTTGCCATGTTTTCCTGTTGTGGAAGAAACAGGTAAAACTTTACCATTGTGTTTTGATAGCTGCACTGAACACCTCAGCACATGTTAAATTTTTCATCAAGTTTTATTCTTCACTCTCGGGATGGGAATTTTCACTACTTAAGTATTTACCTCATTTCTGATGTCCCCCAGTGTCAAGCAGCCCTAGTCTCACTCCTAGGCACAAACACTGCACAAGTTGTCGCTTCTGATGGACATAGATGTTCTTTTACACTACTTTCCTGTCTTCTCTCCCCTCCTGCTCTGACAGCCCTCCAGCCTCCTTTTGCCACCACCACTATTCTTCAGTGCCATTCCTAAACTGTGGTGCTGAGCAACGTAACAGCCAGCAGCCTGGTAACTGTAATGGCACAAACAGTCGTGGGCTTGCTCTCTAGGCAGATCCCTTGGAGATCCATGTCCAGCACCTGAATTCTTTGTAGTTAAAGGCAATTAATTTTGAAAAGGTGATTCCGGAGGGCAAAAATCGTACATATGCAGTACTACAAAATTCTTTTCATGTAGTATAGTGACACAGTGTCGACGCACCACCAAAAGCACACCGACAATACCCTTCAGAGTGATACACAGAATGGAAAGGGTTTACTATAGAAAAAAATAAATAGCCTTTTTATCAGGAATAAGCAGTAAAGTGCTCAAGAATGACTATTTCAGTTGCTTGGATTTCTTTTAATCCACTTGCAGGATCATGCAGACCCCTTGGCTATTCAGACTCTCTCATTTGTTTCACAGCGAAGGTGTTATCTTTATTTATAGCTATGGTTAAAAATACAATAGCTGGTTTGCACTACACAAACTATGAGCAGTTTGTTTCATGTTGAAATCTTCAGTAAAAGTCTGTAGAATTTGAATTTATATATAAATATCTACATACATATACATCTATATAATAAAAATAAAGAAAAACTTAGAAGAAAATATAAAAATAACTCCTTGTTTAAAAATCCTTCAAATGGTCCTTTAAAGAAAGCTATTCCTGCTGAGCTCAAAAGAAAGTCCTTTTCATGTATGCTGAAAGAAAGCTTTTTGTATATTGTCATGAGGTAGAACAAGTACAAGAAAATATAATTAATGTGAAAACAAAATATATTACTTGTAGAATGATGCTAATTTTAACCTATTTTTTTTTAATGGTACCTTTGTACAAAAAACTATTCAGATTTACTATACTATTAATACAATTTTACTTTTCAGAGTTCAGATCAGTTGGTGCAGCTTGCAGCATTGTGCTTTGCACCAATTAATTCTGCAGTGCATAGGTACTGTTAAAAAAATCCCCAATTTTAACAGCATGAAACCTCTGCAGATACAGTTCTTTTGTATGAACAAGCATTTCAATGCTTTCAGAAAGCACTGCCTGGATTGATCTGTAAGATTGCTTACGACCTTCTCATTTGAAGTCTTGCTTTGGGCATGCTAATCTGGTATATTTTTTTAATTTATTATTTTATATATATATACAAAGAGGAGCTAATAGATTTCGAAAACATATATGTATAATTCTAAACTCACATTAATTCTGCTTGATGTCAAAGGATGTATTTGGGTCAGACAAATTTATTTTGTAACATTTAGGTCTGATAGCCAATTGAGTGCAATGAATTGAACTGAAGCCCAGTAATTGAATGCAACCAACTCATTCCAGTTTTCTCAAAAAAAAAAACCAAAAACCAACCAACAACAAAACAACAAAACCAAACAAACAAACTCAAAACCAGAATCCGTTTCAACACAGTTTCAATACTTCTATTTCAGTTTTCATACAGTCAGAATTATTACTCTGGCCCTCATTCTTCATTATCATCATCAGGCATCTGCCAAGATCTTGCAACTTTTTGATCTCAGATGAAAAACAGCATAGGAAAGATAACAGAAGAAATTAAGGTATACTTAAGATATGTGAAATACTCATGTTTTATACAATGAATTATTAGATTAAAAGAATATTACCAGGGTCAGCTGCTTGAAACTTAAGAGATGACACATTCATAGCCCCACAAACCATTCAAATTTCTATACATTTTGGAATACACCAAGATAGAAAAATATTTATTTGCATTATGGATGTTTACTCCACAGCAACTTCTGAAGCTGAAATGGCAAAGATTTCTGGTTTCAAGTCAACCTTCACATTTTCTGAGCTCTAATATGGGAAACCTACCAGTCTTGGTGAGGACATTCAAACTGGAATGAACAAAACATTCACCAAACGCTATCCTTGCCAACAGAATTCAGCTGAATTTTGGCATGGCTGCCCTGTGATATTGATTTCATAACCCTATCTAAGCGTTTATAGTCCCTGAGCAATGTATAGGATAGTAAGTTGCAAAGGAACTGAATTCACAGCAGCCACCAATGAATGGGAATGAACATGTAAGCAGCAAGTGGTGAATCCTGAAGTGTTTCTACCATTGACTTTTCTCCAGTTTTATGTGTTTCTAAAACCTTTGCATAATTTTAGGTGCTGAGTTGTCTTACTGGGTAAAAACAATACACTCTAACATATAATGGTAGTAGTTCTGTCCAATGGTTGGTTGCAAACTTTTCAGTTTATAGCAGTATTTTGGTTTGAATTCTCACCTGTAAAGTGTATCTACTATAAATATATATATCAAACCCTCACTTCCAAGAAAAATGCCCCAGCTATGAGACAGCAGCAAGAGTTGTAGCAGACCTTGGACCAGAGACCAGAATCTATGACTCCCAGATTCAATGTTTCTTCTGTGGGCCCCTAAGAGCATGTTTCCTGTATCAATTGGGCAAAACTCCTATAAGCTTGCCATAATTTTTGCGTAGTGTTTAGCATCAGCAGAAATGGTGGAGTGTGTCCTCACACTTCATTGTTTCAGGTTCCTGAGCACTGGAAATAGTAATTTGGGACTCCTTCTTATGTGCCTCCTCATAATTTTCAATGATCTATGCACTTCTAAGATTTTTTAGACAGTTTAAAGGGAGTTTTGTCAAAATGTTTTTTCTTTAGAGCTGTATTAATATATCCTTCAGTTGAAGAGGTCACATCATAATTCTCAAAATCATGAGGTCCACAGCACATTACATTCTCAGTCTCAAAAAAACCCTACCCATCTGAGTTTGATGTGCGTGAGGCCTTTATTTATCAAAAAGGCATTGCTTTCCAATGTCATGCAGTATCTGAAAACTAGTATTGTTATTAGAATCATAGAATTGTCAGGGTTGGAAGGGACCTTAAAGATCATCTAGTTCCAAACCCCTGCCATGGGCAGGGTGTCCCACTAGATCAGGTTGCTCAGAGCCCCATCCAGCCTGGCCTTAAAAATCTCCAAGGATGGGGCTTCCACCACCTCTTTGGGCAACCTGTTCCAGTGTCTCACCACCCTCATGATAATGTCTCACCTGAATTGTCCTATCTCTAGTTTTAATCCATTCTCTCTATCCCTATCACTGCCCAACAGCCTAAAAAGCCCCTCCATAGCTTTCCTGTGGGCCCCCTTAAGATACTGGAAGGCCACAATAAGGTCTCCTCAGAGCCTTCTCTTCCCCAGACTAACAATCCCAACTCTCTCAGTCTGTCCTCATAGGAGAGGTGCTCCAGCCCACTGATCATCCCCGTGGCCCTTCTCTGGACATGTTCCAGCACATCCATGTCCTTCTTGTAATAGGGGCTCCAGAACTGGACTCAGTACTCCAGGTGAGGTCTTGCGAGAGTGGAGTAGAGGGGGAGAATCACCTCCCTCAACCTGCTGGACACACTTCTCTTGATGCAGCCCAGGATATAATTGGCCTTCTGAGCTGCAAGAGTGCACTGATGGCTCACATTGAGTTTCTCACGCACCAGTACTCCCAAGTTCTTTTCTTCAGGGCTGCTCTCGAGGCAGTCCCTGCCCAGCCTATATTGGTGCTTGGGATTGCTCCGACCCAGATGGAGGACCTTGCATTTGGCCTTGTTGAACCTCATGAGGTTGGCATGGGCCTACCTCTCCAGCCTATCAAGGTCCCTCTGGATGGCATCCCTTCCCTCCAGTGTGTCAGCCACCCCACACAGCTTGGTGTCATCGACAGACTTGCTGAGGTGAACTCAATGCCACTGTCCATGTCGCTGACAAAGATGTTAAACAAGACTCGTCCCAGTGCTGATCCTTGAGGGACTGCACTTGTCACTGGTCTCCACTTGAATATAGACCCATTGACCCCTTCGGTCAGCTTTGAAACTCCATGAGATGGTGGGTATATTGTACAGCTGGACTTGGGTGCCCTTGATACTGAATTGTCCATCCATCAAACCCATATTTCACCAGCTTGTAGACTAGAATGTCATGCAGGACAATGTCAAAGGCTTTGCTCAGGTCCAGGTAAATGACGTCGGTTGCTCTTCCTCCGTCTATTGATGTTGTGACCTTCTCATAGAATGCCACCAGGTTAGTCAGGCATGATTTGCCCTTGGTGAAGCCATGTTGGTTCTAGCAAATCACTTCATCGTTATTCATCTGCTTCAGCAATGCCTCCAAGAAGATCCTCTCTGTGACCTTACCAGGCACAGAAGTGAGACTGACTGGTCTATAGTTTCCAGGTTCATCCACCTTTCCCTTTTTGAATATGGGGGTTATATTTCCTTTTCTCCAGTCAGCGTGGATTTCACCACACTGCCATGGCTTTTGGAATATATGTAATATTTCTAAGCAACAGTACCTACTTAAACATAGGAGAGCTCTAAAACTTAGGAGTTCACTAAGGTTTTCTTAAAATCCTCTTGTAAGATATATTAACTATACAACTTTAGTATTAACTGAGCAAGTGGATTCTCAAATATAAATCTCCAACCATCCCAGGAACCTGTGGAGTTCACACATTCTACCAGTAATTTCAAAAAATATAAAACCATGGGATTTTTAAAGGTTTTTAGCTTCAGGCCATGGTTCCACTTATTGCCTTAATATATTTTAGTTGGTTAACATACAGGATTTAGCTTCCTTATTTCACCTCTTCTGAAGAAAGAGTAAGTAAAATTAAATATAAAGGCATCTATCCCTGAGGAGCTTAAAAGAGTCTGGTAGTCCTTATTTTAGCCTAACTAAAACTAAAGCCTTAAGGAGGCATTCCTGGTATAGATGTACCCTGAAAATTCCTATAATTGAGATGGGATGAGAGAAAAGGATATGGCTTTCAATGCAGGAGCTGTACTAGGGGAAAGGACAATATCATGACAGTGGCACTATGATGATTTTGTTGTAAAAAAGGGAGAAGGAATTCCAGTACCTGGCATAGATGTCTTTACACTTCATTTAATGGACTTGCTCTTTGAGAGCAGAGCATAGGTAGGAAACTGCTGTTAGACCTCAGAATGTGATCATGACTCTGCTTTGATGGAAAGAAGATTCTGAGAGTGCTGTAGTTGACACAGGTACTGTTACCTGAATTATATTATCTGCAAAGTTGCAAGGCAGGTGAGCTTTTTGTGGATGTGTATGGTCAATAAAACTGAGTTAGCATGTATCTTAGTAATTTCTTTCTCTCAGATATAAACATAACTCTGCTTCACCTTCCAGAAAGGTGCAACACATTTTGGAGCAAACTTAACAAAGTAAAATGCTGTACCATAACAGTATATTCTAATAAAATGGTTGACCTTTGGTGTCTACAGGCTGTCACACCAGTTCAATATAGCTTTTAAGTGTATGCAAATGATGAACCTGACCCACTGTTCAGAGGCATCCCTGAAAGCCTTTCCAAAGGACTTCTGGATCAGGGCGGTCTAACAGGCACTGCTGTTTTGTCAGTCAAACTTTGAAAATAACACTTTGAAAATAGTCTCCCGAAGGAAATTTCAATAATCTTCAGTATAATTGGAACTGTCTCTGGAGCTGTTTAATTCCCCCTCATTTCCATGGATTTTCTTCTTTGGTTATTTGCTGTCAAGCTATTATGTATTCACAGGATGCATCAGCTTGACCACAGAAAAGTTCTGCCTGCACAAAAGTTGTTTGTTCCTCCTCCTAACTGTTCTTGAAGCTCTTTATTATATTTATTACATACTTCTTTCTTGATAAATAAGGATTGCACCCCCCAGTATCCTAGCAAACAGCTATTGAACTCGAGAGATATGTGGGGCAGAAAGGGAATGTGTGTTTAGATTGGCAAGTCATGGGTAAGCTGATCATCATATAGTTATGATTCATTTGCTGGGAGAGCATGAATTAGACAGTTTTTGCATGATAAAGAGGAAAAAATCAGTTGCAATATTGGGCAGAAAATGTTATGTTGTGGGCAGCATTAGTGAACTCTTGTCCTTTAGACATATATAGTTTTTCTCAGTAGTTTACAATAAACACAATATTCTGCTTTAAATTTTCCTCAGACCTCTTTCACGTACAACAACATATCATTCCCAGACATTACTAAGTCATGTGAAATACTAATTAATTTTTTTTAAATTTTTTTTTTAAGTGTTGTACAGCTACATCAGCTATGGTTACTGGTTTGATTTCAAATCCAAAAACCACAATAAAGACTGTTTTCCTTACATCAGATGTGGTGATTAATATGTGGTAGACTTGGGCTCCAGATTTTTACAACTCTGTTAATTGATCATGAGCCAGAGCCTGGGGCTGTATAATTAAGTTAGCTGGAAAACTAATTCAGGAAATGGCTTCTAGATTTGATTGGTTTAAAAATCTATGAATACACTTATTTAATCCTTTTGAATTAAACTTGGTGCCAAAAAAATTATGTTAACTATGTCTGCAATTTCATAACTTCGGGGCTGTAATCTTTTTCTGAATTTGAAATTAGTGATGTTTGCACAAAATAGAGTCATCTTAGATGATCCAGTAAGTGTCTCTCTCACTGGTTAGACATGGTGGATTGTCTGTACTTTTGGTCTGACTCATACAGGCACAGATATTAGATTAACTGGGATCTAGGGTCCAAATATCCATACTTAACAGCTCAACAGTGGTTTGCTGTGCCTGTGTACCTTTGAGGTAAATCAAGCTTCATATTGGTGCAGATTTTACCATTGTAGAACGACAGGAACAGGGCCTCATTATATAGTGATTGATCTTACATATTGTGCCTATAGTATGGGAAAGTAGGTATAGTTATTTCTCCCTTGTATTCTGAGACAGAATGAATTCTTCAAACAAGATTAGAAATGCTATTGGAAAAACATCCTATAAAGGAGGGTCAGAAGTAAGTAAATGCTCTCTAGTTCTGTGCTTATGCATTGCCTTCCTATAACTCAGGAATAAATGCAGTCAGCAATTTTGCTAAAATCATCATAAAGTCAGTGCAGAAAGTCAGTGTAATATTGGAGATGCAAAAATCAAGTTTAGGCTTAATGAATAGATGAAGATTCCAAGTGTTTTGAAAAAAGGTGGGTTTTGGTTTAAATCTGTAATTGATGTGCACTAGTTTAGATCACACAATATATTCAGCTTACTCTCTCTTGGGTTAAGCTTGTTCACATTGAATGATTTAGCAAGTTGCAGGTCTTCATAGGATCATTTTAGGGCTACTTTTCCTCACAGATGGAGATGACATTATAAATCCAAGGGAGAAGGAAAAACATGATGGACAAATAAATGTGAAATAAGAAATAGCTCTCTCAGGACTTTCTTGCACTTTAATTGCATTTAGACTTGTCAAAGAGAAAGAACCTTAAGCAAGGGACCTTTAATGATAATACATGTGGAGTATAAAATATTTTGTTAGAAAAAATGCAAGGCAAAAGTAAAAAGCCCATTACTGAAAGTGTACCAGGCATCAGTAATAAATAACCCAAGACTGAACATAATTGGGGTGAAGGGTTGTGGTTGTACAATTAAAGTTGTTATGCTAAGGTGATATCCTAACATTACCCACACTGCCATGAGGCAAACCTCTATTCTAACTTTTAAAAGCAAGGTACTGTGAAGGGGAGAGAAAGTCTTTCACTGCTTTATTTGCTTTATTTGGGAGCTATGGAAATACAATACGAGACTAAGGTTGTCTTACCCTCTTTGCAGTTCTTGTTAACTGGATGGTGAAGCAAAATGATAACTCAATAGGCATATATTTGCATATTGCCCTAAAGCAGCAGCAGCAGATCAAATTAGTAAAAGGAAATACTGTTGCTCTGGGAATTTAACGTTTTTCATGTTACCACTGAACATGAACTAGAAGTTTCCACATTCTTAAATTCCTAACTGGTGTTTTAATAGAGGACTGTGGTTAAAGAAACATCTTAATTGACTATTTTATCAGGATAAACTGTTCTGAAAAGAGACCTTTTGTCTTTACTCCTACAACTTTGGCTCTATCTGAATGACTTATTAATCAAAACCTTATAAATTAGAAGTTCAATAAAGAAAATCAGTATTTATTTCAAGATTTTGAATTCCCATAGAATTGTGCATAGTAAATCCCAGACTGCTTCCAGATACACTTTTTTTTTTCTGTAAAGTGAGCAGATTTAATGTAAGAAAGTTTAGAAAGTAGAAAAGTAGAGATCACAGTTTTTCTGACATGACAGGTAAAGTTATAAAGATGAGTAGTATTTAGAGAGGAGTTAGGAATTTTGTAGAACAAATTGATAGCACTGTTTGTTTTACTACCTTTTCTTCTAATTTAGGATTTTGCAAGTTCTTCTTTTGACTGATATACACATACCACCTCCCTTCTGGTAGGAAGCTGAAGTTTTAGTTCTTTGCCACTGAAACCAGTGGTAATAATTAGCTAAACTTGGGTATTCCACTGTCAATGATCAAGAAATTTTAACTGGTATACTTTCTTTTTCTTTTGGTATGATGTGCTGCAATTTACACCTTTATGAAAAGCAAAACCAGTGTCATTATGTTTAATTACATGGCAAATGTACTTTGCTTTGTTGCAAATTATTATGTGAAATGCACCATTTGAGGGAATTTGTTTCAGCACTTTCTACAAAGAATATGGTTTTAAGATTAGCACCCTGAACACACTAGGATTTACATATGAAGTATCCCATCCTGTTTTTTTTTATTCAGAGACAACTTCTATCCAGCTTTGTATGAAAATTTCAGAGTTAATTCCAAAAAGTTTTATTTTCTGTTATGTAGATGTGCCAATAATGCACTGGGGGTTTTGGATAAGCTTTTATCGTGCCACACACAATTGCACATTATGTTGTCTCTAGCATCATTTCAGGACTGCCTTTCTTCACAATGGGAGATAAAATAGTATGTAAAATTCCAATGGCCAAATAAAAGTGAAATACCAACTGTGATACTGACATTTATTAGGAACATCATCCATATAGGTTCCTCTCCCTATCTGAAACTTGTTTCTGGGCAGAAACTGAAAACTTGAATGTTTCTGTGGGGAATGCAGGCTGTACCTAACACCTCTGCTGTGCCTGAGCTCATAGGCAGACAGTTCACACGCAGGAAATTTCATGAGCACATCCAACACTTTAGACAGCATGGGGCCATATGTTTCTGTGCCAAATGTCCTGTGCAGAATATATCCAGGATTTCTTGGCAGAAGTAGAGTAACACTACTTTATCATTGAAATTCTATACATTTGATGTGACTTTCCTGCTTCTCTGCTATGTTTCCCAGTGAAAGTTCTGAACTGCAAATGCTATGCACTCCTGGAAGTCAATAATAGCTCAGCTGAATCTTTTTTTTTTTTTTTTTTTTTTTTTTGGTTTGGCCAACACATTAATTCACTGGGTCTTGGTCTTCAAAGCCCTTGCAGTCATGTAGAGAAAATTCCTAAGGGAGAAAGTAATAACTGAAAACCAGTTTGAGTGAGACTGGTGTGCAGTAGTTTACTGACTTGACTTTAGCCAAAAATGTGAAAAAAAAACATTGGAACTTTAATCCTATTGATACAGAGCTGTAGTAAGTTTAATGTTCCACCCCCTGAATTAAATATTTTAAAAAATGCAATGATGGAGCAAATATCTACACAAATCTATGAATTTTCACTGTTCACAGGAAAAATTCAGTGAATTCCAAGTCTCCGGGTAGAGCAATAAAATGAAGGGTGCTGAGGATTTTTGGTGTTTTCACCAAAACATATCCTTGGTGGGACAGATGGGTAGTTCTACACCTCTGAGGTTAAAGTGAGTAACATTTCCAGACCTTTGGAGGCATCACATGGGGACCAATGTGAGTGGCTGTAATATTGTTCCAACAGGACTAATGCCCTATTAGGTGAAGAAAACTTTGCAGGAAGGTGGAAGTCAATGAAACAACTGGTTTCCAGCTCCCTATTTGTACTTAACACATACTGTAAAATCCAGAAGTCCAGGTATTGTAAATAATTTTGAAGAAATGATGACAGTGAAATTAAAGTTCCTTGCCTATTAAAGACAGAATTGAACTTGATCTAGGAAGAGTGATGGTTGCTTCTTCTCTTCAGTAAACATGCCTGAATTTTAATCCACTCTCACTAGTGTCCACACTGCCAGTCACTTCAGTTAGGGGGAGTATTGTGGAAGAAGTCTTGTGTTGTAAAACTGGTAAAGCAGTGGAAAACAATGCAATGCCTGCATTGAATATAAGTAGTTAAAAGAGTTTTAACAATTATTTTGAATAAATGATTGTAATCACTTAACTGCACTATCTTCTGTCTATCCTAATGCATTCACCATAACAACAACTGACAAGGCCTTCTCTGTAACTTTTGTACACTGGGGAGTTAACAGAAGTATTAATAACATGGATATCAAAAGACTCATCCTAGCCTCTCCAGCCTGTTGCTGGCTAGGGCCTGGCGGCCGGAAGATATCGCGATGTACGGGAAGCTAGGACCCCTCTCCCTACAGCCTGA